>JAUZST010013256.1:0-11103 GCA_034779995.1 Parotocinclus haroldoi
CCCTGCATATATGCAACCCTGTTCAGAATGAGCAGGAGTCAAACAGAATAAAATGACTAAATTAATGAATAATAGGGCACCTAGATGTCAGTAGGTTTGTTAGTAGGTTGTTAGACCATCTCTACCACTTAGTTAATTCTGAACTCTTTTTTTTTTGTTCTCAAATTGTTATTGTACATCCGTATATATATGTTTCCAGTGCTTAGAATGTCAGCATTTATAGAAGGACAGACATCAGCCAATGCCAGCTTTTTCAGAACTGTCTTGCCGATTTTAAAGCTCAATCATGGTGCCACTTATTCTGTTATGTAAGGGTTGAAATCATACAACCAGAATTCCAATGAAGCTGTAACGTTGTGTAATACATAAAAAAACAGAATACGAACCTATTAGTCAAATTAGTCAACCTATTTATAATTAATTAATTAAATGAATACACTATAAAGACAAGATATTTAATGTTTAAACTGATAAACTTTATTGTTTTTGCAAATATTTGTTTTAAATTGTGTTTGATGGCAGCAACACGTTCCAAAGAATTCGGTACAGGGCATGTTTACCACTGTGTTACATCACTTTTCCATGATTTTTCAAATTGTGGACTTGTCAGGGCACAGTACACTTTTCCACCTTGTGTCAGTCCATCTCAGATGATCTCGGGCCCAGAGAAGCCAGATGTATTTCAGGGTGTTGTTGATATATGACTTTCACTTTGCATAGTAGAGTTTTAACTTGCACTTGTAGATGGAGGGATGAACTGTGTTCACGGACAATGGTTTTCTGAAGTGTTCCTGAGCTCATATGGTAGTATCCTTTACAGAATGATGTCGGTTTTTAATTCAGTGCCTGAGGGATCGATGGTCATGGTCAAGGTTTTTTCAGCTTTATCTGCAGATACTCTTTTGGTGATATTAAAGACTAGATGATATAATCCCTAAATTCCTTGCAATGACACAATGAGAAATGTTGTTCTTAAACTGTTAAACAGACTATTTTCTCACGCAGCTGTGCACAAAGTGGTGAACCTCGCCCCATCCTTGATTTGAATGACTGAGCCTTTCTGGGATGCTCCCTTTATATCCAAACATGACACTTGCCTGTTTCCAATTAACCTGTTCACCTGTGGAATGCTCGAAATATGTTTTTGAGCATTCCTCAACTTTCCCAGTCTTTTGTTGCCCCTGTCCCAACTTTTTTGGAATGTGTTGCACTTTTTTGGAATGTGTTGCAGGCATCAAATTTTAAATGGGGATTTGCAAAAAAATAAAAAATGAAATCAAGTTTATCCGTTTTAACAATATTTATCTTGTGTTTGTAGTGTATTCATTTAAATATAGGTTGAAAATGATTTGCAAATCATTGTATTCTGTTTTTTAGGTTTTGCACAACATTCCAACTTCACTGGAATTGGGGTTTTATTATATTTTGTCTACTCTGTTTTTTTGTTTTTAATTTAGATCTGGACATCCTTAGGATGACTGTGAATTTAAATACACTGGTCACAAGCATTAGGGGATATTTAATTATGTAAGATTTCAGTATAGGACACATGCCATAGCCTACAAATGTTTATAGTTGAACCCTTCTCCCAGGGTTGGGTATAACATGCAGACACATCTGAGGGAAATGAAGTTCTTCAGGGGATCTTCCCCCTTGTTGCAACAGACATTGTCAGTGTAATATTGATATTCTTATTGTTAACAGCAAGAGTTCTCATCAAAATATTTAATTTAGCTTTAGGCCATAGATACAAAAAGCATTCAGGTTAAAACTAGATCAGTGAAAGTCTTCAGTTACTATTAATAAATTTAAAAAAAATTAAAGGGTTATCAGGGGTTTGCTAAGAATAAGCAATATTTCTACATGTCTTTTATCATTTCCTTTAAATCAAGTACGACAGTTTAACAAAATGAAAGTAAAAAATGATTGTTTCACTGTGCATTTAGAAATCTCTGACATTTCACTGGAAACATTATCTGACCAAAGATGTATTTCGATATGTATAATTAAAGAGTAGCTCCCTATTCTTACCGAAACGCAGGCCTTGACATTTAAATGCATGTGTTATTTATAACTATTTGTCCTCCTTTTGTTTGGACTAGAATGATTCTAGAGGGTCTGGCTTGGCTGCAGTCTGATTGGGAATGATGAGTAATACTTTCAGCTTAAGAAATCTTGAGATGACTCCAGTATGTTGCACTGTAGTAGTCTTGCTGTAGAGGTTGTGATTTCCACCCTTATGGGATTCCGTATGAGTGTGTGAGTGTGCAGACATGTGAATGATGGGCTTAAAGGGTAGATGGATATATCTTTGTGTGTGTTTGTGATCACAGTGAGCTTGGGAAGTTGTTCAGCTCCTGTGATGTACTCCAACAGTAGGGTTATTACTGCTATGATGGATTTAGTAATACTGGCCCCCAATCCAGAGTTTTTGCAGATTTTGGGGACTGTGAGACACAGAGTTAATTTTCTCTAATTGTCTCTATGTGCCTGGGAGACAGATAGAGAGAAAACTATAAATACACGCATTATCCCTCTCTTTAGCCAGCTACTTTTAGATTCACTCCTTTAACTCCCACAGATTTGTGCTTTTCTTGTTATACCGCTTATTTTAGACACAATGTGTAGACATAACAGGAATGGCCTAATTCTCTGCCAGAAGCCACTGGAAAGCTACTAAACGTGGCCTGAGAGTAGGAGGGTTAGTTCGCTCCTCAACGTCACACTTTCGAGCAGCCACGACAGTTGAGGTCACTGGACTGTGTTGAATTTCCTGCTTCATGGCCCTTTTTCTCTTTGTTGTGCAGAAAATAAGGACAGCATAAGGAGGAGGGGAAGGAGGGTGTTGACAAGCTGGCTGAAGAGACAAAGTGGGAGGGCAGAAGGGGGGCACTGAGGTTGGGACTATATTTTTAGGGATACCGAGTCAAGACAGCCATGTGGTGGGGTTCACAGGGTACTTCAGCACTGGTTTTGTGATGCTAATTGTGGCACACGCATACTGAAC
This sequence comes from Parotocinclus haroldoi, assembly GCA_034779995.1. Classification (NCBI taxonomy): domain Eukaryota; kingdom Metazoa; phylum Chordata; class Actinopteri; order Siluriformes; family Loricariidae; genus Parotocinclus; species Parotocinclus haroldoi. Next base: position 3,008 of record JAUZST010013256.1, read on the forward strand.
TGACAGAAACCCGAAAGAGATTATGCTTGATACTGAAACAAAGCAGCTGGTGAAATTATCATAAACTTAAAATAAAATAAACCACATAACATAGGTTTGGGTCTTTAAGACCATTTATGATGTAATTAAGATATAATATTAGTCCATGCCATTGGATTGCACTTAACTGTATTTTTAACAAATACATTTAAAGAACATACTTTCTAAGATGAACTAAAATCTTTACAAAGGAGTGTAAAGATCTATGATTAAAAAAGGTTTACATTTGATCCAAAGTCTGGAACCAATTAATTGGTCTGGCAGGAAGCTGAAGCATCAGACACAAAGAGAGTAATGAGTGTGTGATTTAGGAAAACCTGCTTTTGAATAAGATTAGGAAAAGCTCTATTCAGAGTGCACCAAGTGGCACATGGATAAAATCACATGTCCCAGCTGGGAAGGCTGGATAGTAGTCCAATGGAAGAAAATATTATACTGTTTTTTTAAAGTTGACAGTGGATGATTGATAGGTGGAAAATGGGTGGAGAACAGCCTAATATGTGCATGGTTATAGCTATAGATATGATGAAACTGGAGAAGTGAGTGAGGTCACACTATGTACTGATATATTTATCTTTGTATTTGTATTTATCTGCTTTTTAAATACAACATTCATTGGTGAGTGGATACTTGAGAGATATTTATGTCTACCCGGTTTCACTGGGTAAAGTAATATACATTTACTTTTAGATACTAATGGGATACTTTATAATATTAATAATAGAATATTCTAATAATTATTTTCATAATTCGACCTTCAACCTTGTTCATATAATAAAAATAATATCAAAATATCATTTTACCAGTGATGAACCACTACAACACAACAACTATTAGCATTCGTCCTGCAATAGACACTGCACTGGGAATAAAAAACAAAAACAAATATGATAATGAATGAATGAAAAGTCTACTGGCATCTGGAATAAAGAAGTAAGCTTCAAAATAATCAGATACAATACAAATGCCTAAGATTCACACGCTTCTAGATTTTAAAATAACAGATTTGCTGAAAAGCTTATACACACAAAGCAGAACACAAACAACTCACAACAAATTACCACAATGGCAGGACATCTAAAACTCCTGAGATGACCAATCTCCATCTGGAATGTTCCAGCTGCCAAAAATCCCAACAGCACAAGTACAGGTTCAAGAAGAGCATGGGGTCTGCTGGACCCTTCCAATATATCTCTATAAAGATGCATTCTCACAACGACACAAGATCAGACCTAAAGCCCAGTGCTTTTTGAAGTGTAATTACATGTACTTTTGAATTTATGTATTAATTAATTCATTAGTCCTTTAAGTACCAAGTACTTTAATATAAAGTGGTTGTCCTTTGGACGTTATGCTAACTAACGTTTTAGGACTACAAAAAGTTTTGTGAATGCGGCCATTAATGTGATTAATTACCATTAAAGTGTTTTATTAATTGTTAATGTACAGATTAATTTCTGCTCATGTTTCATGACTGAGACATGGTATGTGCAGACTGTCACCACTGGACTACTATTTATTTTAGTGACACATGCAATAACATTGTGCTTGTACTCACACAAGCAAGCTGAGCAGACACAAGTGGAACTGTACACACAAGCACACACTAGCACAGCACAGGAATACATATAATTAAGCTAAAGTTGAAGGTTAGCACTAACAGCAGGCTCATAAGTCAATACCAAAGGAAGCTAATGGCTAAAGCTAACAGGGATACACAAAACAGACTATAATACTAAACTAACTGACAAGAACTACAGCAGAATCCATCAGAACGAATACAAAGCAGCTAGAGGGAATACGGCTAGAAAAGGCTGAACCAAAAAGTAGACAATCATGAGTGAACGCAAAGAAGGCTGGAATGTGTTGCACTGAAGAAGACCAGGCCAGAGTGAATATGCCGTTTAAACAGTGAAAGACCTGGTAGTACCCAACCATTGAGAGAGAACAATGTCCTATCCTTGTATTTTGTCTGCTATAAACAGTTTGTAATATAGTATTCCAAATTTTTGAATGTAGTGAATAGTGAACAGGGAACAGAGTTTAATATAGTAATTGGTATTTTTTTTCTTTCTGAAAGGTGCCATTTACTAACTATGTTGCTACAGCTAAGGTCTTAATGCAGCTCCTGTCATACACAGTCAGAGTAAATGCTTGGCTTTGTTTCCTGCCAATTTTTTAAAGAATGCCTATAACTAGACAGTCTGCCATCTCAAATTTTATGATTTATGATTCTAGGCTAAACTTACCAAAATTATTCCAAAACTGGATAGATTGAATGGATTTGTTGTGTGGAATCTTTTGCTGGTATGGGTTTCAGTAAAAGTACAGTATGTATGGTATATACTGTATGGTTTATGTTGTGGTGGATTTAGGCAGGCATAATTTGCCATTTACATGTATTTTATTGCATTTTGCACTGGAACAAAGTCATTAGAACCACTGATAATTACTGTGGTAATGTACATTAATCTTTCTCGATCCATTTATTTCTGTTCATTAACACTCATTTACTAATTACTCAGTTAACAGTGAGAAAATGGAAAGTTATTCTCATTGGTTTGGTCAGGAACAAAGATGCAGAGAATTAAATCTTTCTGCTGACAAAGTGCAAAATGAATTCAGATGGAAAAAGTCATTGTTGTTGGCAAGTGGCTACGGGGTTACTCACTTGGTTTACTTTTTATGGGCAAGTAAAGCGTGCATGTTTGTCATCATCATTGTGTTATGGTTCAGAAATAACTTTTGTGTAAAAATGTACCTGTTAATCATTTTCCTGCTAAATAAAGGAGCGTCATTACATGCATTATATGGTGAACATGCAAGGAATTTATTGCTTAGGAACTGGAACTTAAACGCTGCTGAATTCTGATTAACAATAAACTTGCGATAAGTATGTAAACTTTGTACCACAGCTGCACCAGGAATAGGTGTGTATTTACTAACACTGAGTGAGAGTGTACATTTTCCTGGTTTCTGTGCTGTAGCACAAGCAGTTACTGACCCTTATTTTTGTTCAACTGGTTGTTTTGAAAGCAAATGAACTGCAACTGTGTGATGCACTAACTGTATTTATTATTATCTGAATTATACATTTTCGAGCAGATTATACAACCTGTCCAAACCTTCATTGGGCTGCAACATTAAAATAATTCACTTTTTTCATGCAAACTTGACATTGCATACTACTTGCACCCTTGGCATTAATAACTGTTTTTTTGTTTTTCAGTTATAACCACAGAGTATCACCACACCCTTTAAAGACCACTCTCTTGTCTTGACCACCATAATATAGTAGTCCTCTTGACTGTGGCTGGGTGTGGGGATGGTCGAGGTTAAGACTGGCTGTGCTTAAGGAATCCTTTCAACTCTATGAGTTTGTCAAGCAGCGTGGATTTAACACAAACCCCTGCCTCTCACTGAAACCAATCCTTAGCAAGCACTCCCACTGGTTTTACATGTACCTTTCAATTACATGTGGCTCCAAACAAAGGAAATACACAGCGGGTCAAACAATAGGCTTGGCTGGAATGCTGCAGTTAAGCAGAGTTCACCAGACTCCACTGGGAACCCTGTTGGAGAATATAAGCAAATGAAATAAAGATTAGTTTACTTAGTCTAAATGGAATATAGCATGTACTGTATATAACTGGTTTTGTTGCACAGGCATATAACTTGTACCACACAACAATGCACCATTGTATTTACCAGTCTGATGCATTAAGGGATGGCATAAATTAAGCAATAACAGCAAGGGTTAAAAATATGTCTTTGCTTGTAACTTTTGAGATCCTAAAGGTGCATTAGATTCAGGCAAGTCACAGTGGAGCCTACCAAGTGCTTTTGCTCTTGATCTAACTGCTATAATTGATGTTTGAAGACTGAGTTCAAATGTAACACAATCATTTTTCCAGGGTGGTAATTGCTTTTAACACTTAATGAGACCACCCAAGAATCATGCTGAGTTTAATTGTTACCATTCTTTTCTTTCCTCTACTGTATCTATATCTTGCCCTCTTTCTGTTTTCTCCTCTTTTAGCTCACGGATTCTCATAATCTCTTTTGATTCAAGTAATTATATACATTATAATAAAAAGCTAATAGAAACACCCCTGCCACATTAGTTGTACTTAATTCTGTAGTGACAAAATAACGAACAATTCCCTAATGCAGGGTAGGAGCAATGGCATGCGGACCTCAAGATAAAGTGTAATAAAATAAAACTAATTTTGTGCTTGCAATGAAGGATCATACATTTAGTTTATTGTTTTTCCACCATTATGTGTGCAATTGACGTCTCATGCAATATTGTTTTGCAACTGTATAATCGATGACTCAAGGGCAAAGAACATTAAATGCTACCAGTAGCTCATCTAATGAGACTTAATGGGATTTTTATCAAGCTAGTTTTATCATAAGTAGGGTTCTTATAATAATACATTTCAATTGCAGCCTTTGCATTCATTCTGTAAATTAAATCACCCTGAATTAAGGTCAAAGCTGCTTAAAAATGAGGTGCAGTCAAATTTATGTGGATGCTGTTAGAGATTTGGTAAGTTGCATATATCAAACAAAATGGCATGTGTTTAGTAGAGGGGTGGAGAAGCATTCTCGACATGAAAAGAAGGCTATGGCTTTGGGATGACAGGGGTGGGGGCCAAAACCAGCCTATAATTTGGGTTACTATTGCACACTCCACTCTGACTTCTCCATAAACCACTCCTGCAGAAGCATAGTTGCATAGTTCACTTGCTGTATACAATGATGAGTTGAGGCATGGAGACAGGCTGATTTGGGGAAACCACTGGAAGGGGAAAGAAAAGCAGTTGAGGGCTTTGGCTAGTTTTTCCCTGAATTGAGCACTCCCTTATTTATTCCACAAAGCCACCACTCCCATTTGTATAAATATAGTCGTGCAGGGCTAAAAATAGCCGCTTGTATAGGGTTGCTATTAATAGCAAAATCCCAGAAGTCTTTTTTTTTGCGTCAGAAGCTTTTAGGCATGAGGCATGAGTGAGTAATCGTTACGGAGGAAAGAAAAGACTCACTGTTACTGCCCCCCTTCTCTGTCTCTCTCTCTCTCTTTCTGTCTCCGCAAGGCCTCAGGGGCAGTGTCAACGTACACACTTTTCCACCACTTTGGAGAGACTAGTAGTATACACTGTGAGCCATTGTTTACCCTGTAAGGTTTGCTGTACAACAGCATGTATTATAATCAAACTTTGCCCCTTTTTCTACAGGTCATATAATCCACTTGTAATTTTAGCAGCGTCAATGTGAACGTCACAGCTCAAAACAAACACAGCACAAGTTCATTCCCTAACTGGTCTTTATTTTTTGTGATAAGAAGTAGTTTAACCAAAGCCTATTGAACACAATAGGTAAATATTGGAGAATAAACTTTTTTATTCAGATTAGAGAAGGAAATGTGAAGAAAAAAAACATAAAAGAAGAAGCATATACGTATATTTACGCACATTTCAATGTAATTGAGCCTTTGCACGCTGTGTTTCCTGACAATATCAGCAAAAGCTTTCCATTAGCAAAGGTTCTTTTAAAGTATTTTGCTAACCATTACTTTGACAAACACATCATTTTTGCAAGGCTACCCACCAAAACAATGTATGACTGTTTCAATTGCGCAGACTTCAGGTAATTGCACTTCTTCCAAGTGCAATATTCCAAATTGATATCACACACCCTGCATTCATTTCCTGAATGTGTTTTCAGTCATGTCCTTGTTCTGCTCTACAGTATTCAGCTCAGCAAGTGCTGTGAACTAGTAACTGCTAAGTTTAATTAGGCATGAGCTACTAGTTTATGGAGGTGAGATGGAGCCAGACTGCCTTGATTAAAGGCATTACATTGTACGCTGAAAGCAGGAGCATTCAAAAGCTTTATAGTTCAATGTGCTTGAAAGTGCAGGATGGCACAGGCACCATAAAATAAACCCTAAGTGCGCACTGCTGCATCTGTCACAACCTCAAAATTTGTCAGAGAGCCTGTGTTGTAAAAGAGCCCGTTCTGTGGGTGGGAACTGGGCTCCATGCATATGAGCCAGACTTCTCGTACCTGCTGACCTCAGGGTGGGAGTCAGACTGGGACACTGAAATAGCAGCAGGCTGGGTGGCACACACTCATTACAGATCACCCACAGATCAAGGCTTTATGGGCAGCAAGAGGGGGAAAATCATCTGGAGCCAGGCAGAAAGGCTCTATGTCTGCACCTCTTTGCAAGGAAAGCACAAGTTGGTTGATTTTCTAGGAAGCGCAGTGCTACACCCCTCCTCCACCCTTCCTTCTGTGTATGGTTACCTAGATATCCCAAGTCTAAAGTCTGAAACAACACCCATTTCACAATACAGTGCACAGATTCAGAAAGAATGTCTGTGAAAAGCTTGAGCACTATTAAAATCCCACAATGACGTGAAACAATACATGTATCAATACATGTTGATATTTTTAAATAATATCCATAATGCCCTATGCATTCTGAAAATGGTCTCTGTAGTGGATTTAAAATATACTTAGCACAAAGAGGAGTACATTTTACTGTGGGTGGACTGGGTAAGTCATAATGTTTGATGGCAGTTCCAAATTTAGGATGCCCAAAAATAAGGAATGTCTGTTTGATTTAGACATATTTAGATCAGAAAGGTGGCGTTGCAGCCGTAAATCTGAAAATGTTGGGCCAGTATGGTCATTTTTTTTCCTGGTCAGCATCATTTCACTTGTTAACATAGCGTACATCCATTTCAGGCCTGCAACACAATACAAAAAGTTGGGACAATATCGAGCTAGTAATAAGGTAAGATACTAAATGTGTGATTAAATAATAATGTGACATGGTAGAAAAGCAGTATCCATCATAAACTTTAAAGAGCAAAGATGAGCAGAGTATCACTAGTTTGTGAACAATTGTGTGACAATTTGAAATTAATTAAATAACAATGGACCTTAAGAAAAATTGGAATGAAATTACATATTTTCCTCTCTACAGTGCAAAAAATCAATAAAAGATTCAACGCTGAACACTCGCAATGTCTGATACTACAAATGGCATTGCATCAGGAACCATCATTCATCAATAGCTGCTGTAACCACATAGGCAAGGGATTATGTTTACAAACTTTTATCAAGCCTTACAATACAGAGTTACATTTAAGACCCACTTAAAACTTAATTGTTGAAAAAAGAGAAGCCTTATGTTCCACACAATGGAAATGTGTATTTCAAATCATTATTCCACATCTCTTTTAGATGGAATGGTCACCATGTGCTTTGGAGCAAAGGCAAACAGCTAGACTGGTCCAAAAGCCAAATTTTGTCATGGTATGGGACTGTGTCAGTGACCTTGACATAGGCCATTTTCACTTCTGTTATTGCAGTATTAATGTAGAATGGTACGGTGGGATTTTAGCAACATATGCTGCCCGCAAAGACAATCCTTTTTTCCAGGGACATTCTTATCAACAGATCAATGTAAAACCACATGCTGCACACATTACAATGGCATAGTTGGAACAGCAAAGAGTAACGGTACTGGCCTGCCTGTAGTTCTGACCTGTGCCCAATAAAGAATGCGTGAATAATTATGAAACAGTCAACGCGACAACAACAACACAACGTACAACATGGTTGCTTAAAGAATGGGACAAAATAAATGCCAAATGGCTTGGATTCGTTTGTGCCAAAATGACTTTTAAATGCTGTGAGAAGTTATGATAATATGTGGTCCTAATAACAGGCTGGTCCGATTAAACGAACATGCCCTATGTTAGAAGATGGGACGTGCTATAATTTATGTAACATATTAAATGTTTATTAAACCTTTATTGTGGGATATACACATATAGCGAACGTACAAACAAGAACTACTGTTGCTTACGAGCTTCGTTCATTGAAAAATAATTTTTTTTAGTTTTTCGAAACGATCTACAACACAATGTATAGATACTCAGCATGCAAAGTTCTTACTATATTCCAGTCAACGTTTGAAGAATTTATCCAGTGTGATCTGACGAGTTCTCTTGACGGACTGCACTTGAACAAAATCA
>JAUZST010013257.1:0-11102 GCA_034779995.1 Parotocinclus haroldoi
AATCTTATTAATATATGTATATATGTTATATTGTATTTGTAGTATTACTATAGCTGTGTAAACAAAACACGAAAGCAGACGTAGATCTGCGTTGATGAATGAGAGGATCTAAAACGTCATGACCCCGACGTGATTTGAACACGCAACCTTCTGATCTGGAGTCAGACGCGCTACCGTTGCGCCACGAGGTCCTTGCGTTGAGTTATGCCTCAATTCGGCTTAAACATTCAAACAAAAAAAGTCGTTGAACTGCAACTAACAACATGAAATTCTCATATAGACATTTTAGCTGATATCCATGCATAACGATTATAAGAGCGGGGAATTCTCTTTCATCCCGAGAGACCTCGTGGCGCAACGGTAGCGCGTCTGACTCCAGATCAGAAGGTTGCGTGTTCAAATCACGTCGGGGTCAAGAACTACTTTTGCACGGCGTAGAACCTCCACCTAAGGTCAGGTACGTAGCCCACGGAAGGACGGGAACGTAGAGGGGTGCGGTTTTGTTCCAAACGTTTGCCACGACGCTTTCTAGAACGTAAAGCAAGCTGCGTTCATTCGTGCATTGTTCTTTACCCGTGTTTTTTAATCATCTTTCTAAAACAAGAAAAGCATCATCGTCATACTTGCACAGTGAGAGATTGAGGACGAACCTCCATCTGTTTTCCCCTAAAGCGTCAGAATACGTTACTGTAATTACCATTGTGGGCCACTGGGCGGCACTGCAGTTCAAGATTCCAGTAGCGTGTTCGTCCCTTGGGCCCACGTTTTTAATTAATGATGCTTTTCTTGTGTGTGTGAGACGCCTGACTTGAGCCTTACACACACCTCTTAAAGACGGGTCACCCCTCTGAGCAAGGCACTTAACACACAGGTGAGTCTCGTTCTTACGAAAGCACTGCAGTTTTATTCGGTTCGTACAAAAATAAGTAGAAATCCGAGATCCGATGCAAAAGGGGATTGTCTGCGCTAACCTGTTTTTGTAAACTTTTTTTGTTTTTTTTTTCAAACCAAGCGTGTAAATTGTTAATGCTCTGTACAAACACGCCTGATGGTCCACACTTTGAGCCTAACCTTCGTTTTTTTTTTTTACCGCCACGTAATTCTAAAACGTAAACCATTTTGCAAAAGCTGACTAGTTTCCTCGTTTTTCCTCCAGGAAAACGCACACACGCACGAATACACACCCATACATTTGTGCATCAGGAGCCTCATTACTATAATTTCTGAGTTGCCTGTATTTGAATAATGAAACACACACACACACAATCCTCCCCACTTCAGTAATGGTGCATCCTGATTCGATTGTAGTCGTCCAGGCTGAGTTGGACCAAACCATTGAGAGACGGTGGAGTCCTGTAGCGTGTGAACAGAGGCCTGAGCAGTGGTTAAGGGGTACATGAGGGGTACATTGTGTATGGGGCGAGGGAAGGTTAGAGCTGTTGTTAAACTCCGGGCTATTGGTGTGTATTACTCGTGAGATAAACCTTTAATATTAGGACAGGCATAAGTGTGTGTCTTAAAAGGATACATGTCTTTACGTCGGGTCTGTAGCCACCTCTTGTTACCCTCGATTAGCCCCTGTAATCTCAGACTGTCCAGCTCTGAGGGTTTAGACTGCAAGAAGGAGAGGCTGAACACACACACACACACACACACACACACAATTATAATGTGCTGTTCATTTGTGAGAGTGTCTCTGTCTCTGTGTGTGTGTGTGTGTGTTTGTGTGTGTTACCTTGGAGGTGTGTACCCTGGATATGCAGTGTGAGCCCTTGTGGTAAACGGAGTGCCGGTATCCATAGAAACCCCTAGAGAATGAGATACAGCATTAGTTCCTGACGGGAACTTTGATTATTACGGTGTTGTGTGAGGGCCGTACCAGGGAAGAGTTTGTTAAAGTTCAGCCGGTCGGACCCGGCTCTGTGAGCGCTGCCGTGTGTGAAGCCGCTCTGATTGCCTGTAGACGAGGATGAGGAGGAGGAGGAGGAGGTGTGGTTCGGAGGCCACGCCCAGGACGGGCCGGGAGGAAGCGTGGAGGACGGTGGCTGAGTGAGGGTTCCTAACGCTCCCAGTAACGTGTTCAGCTGCCCTGAGATCTGCTGCAGCGATTCAGCCAACTGCTGCACCTTCACTGGAACTGACAGAGAGAGGCACTGCTGGTCACCGGATGCCATAGGCTGAATACTTTCGGCCGGTGGACTAGGGTCAGCACAGCGCGCACTCGCACGCCGGCGCCAGATCTGTAGCTAAATGATTAAGAGCGTGTATTTACCCGTTCCCTCCGGGCCATACACGCTGCTCGACTCGGAATCTGTCACATCGAAGGTGACTCGCCGCTCTGCTTCCGTCCTCTCCCCGTCATCGTACGACAGCTGACAGACAAACCAGTGAACAAAACCATAACCGTTTTTCCATTAAGAGTACGTTTACGGTTTCATTAACATTCCTTAAAAACAGCGCGTGTGTAGTGAACCGGCTACAGTGTGTGTGTGTGTGTGTGTGTGTGTGTGTGTGTGTGTGTGTGTGCGTGCGTGTGCGCGCTACCTCCTCAGCCAGGGAGCTCTCTAGCTGACTCAGTCGCTCCTCCTTCTTTCTCAAGAGTGTGCGACAAGTCTGCACCGTCTGTCTTAGCTCTTCCAACTGACCAGCCTCCTATAAAACAATTAAGGTCAAGTTTCGGGGGAAAAAAAAAATTACTATATGAATAAGCAGGGTAACCACCGAGGCGCGCACGCACACACACACACACACACACACACCTGCTGGTGTGTCACGTCTGAAGGGGTGGTCTGAGCCGCCCTGAGAACGGCCTGCCTCTCTCTCAGGTTGCCGCTCTGCCGGTCTAAGAAGCGCCTGGCTTTCTTCAGAGAGTCGCTCTCGCACGAGATGAACTCTCGCAGGCTGGGGAGAGAGAGAAAGAAAGGCTGGGCTGTTGGACATTAAGGTAGAATCTGGAACGGAATGAGGAGTGGACATCGCGCACACACACACACACACACTTACTTGTGTACGTCGCTGCGAGCACCATTAGGCTCTAGATCCTCGATGTGCAGTGCGTCCTTCTCTCCATTGTTGGCCTGTTCCTCACGGCCTGTGCTCTCAAGCTCACTGCCAAACACGCACACACTTATGCTGCAGTACAGTTCCACTCACTTCAGCGTGTGTGTGTGTGTGCGTGTGTGTTTTACCTGACTCTCCGGCTCAGCTGATCACACCTTTCCTGCAGCTGCTCTGCTTTTCTCTGCAGCCTCTCTCTCTCCTCGCTCATTCTTCCGTTCTCCTCTCTCTCTCTGCTCAGCTCGCCCCTCGCACGGCCCAACTCCTGTCCGGCTCGCTCCAGGTCGGCACGCAGACGGTCCCTCTCCGTGAGCAGACGCGGAAGGGCCTGGACGCACAAACACGGGCGTGACGCCCGGCGCCGACGTTATTTGCACATCTATGTAGGAACACTGCTGCTTGTGAACTTCCTGCGTGGGATTCCGTGCAGGCTGCCCACCTCGGACTGCCTCTCGACTTCATTCTCTTCCTCAGCCAGCCGGTGTCTCCTCCTCTTTAGCTCAGCCTCCTAAAAATACACAGGAAGAACACGTTTAAAGGGGCGCGAGAGCACACACTACAGATGCACAGATGAGTCCGTGATGAACACCTGAGCCTGGATTCTCAGCTCCTCGGATATGAGCTCTTGTCTTTTCAGTTCCAGCTTGTCTTTTAGCGCCTGGACCTCAGCCTCCTACACACACACACACACACACACACACACACACACACACACACACACACACACACACACACACACACACACACACACATCTCAGATCACACAGTTGAGTTCTATTAGATTCTATGAATTAGCTTTAACCTAATCTATTTATCCCATTCGGTCTGATCCAAATCCAAGTCCTAGTCCAGTGATTGCTTTGCATGGATGGACTGAATGCCCGTGTGTGTGTGTGTGTGTGTGTGTACCTTGTGTGTGTGCGCCGCCCGGATGTTGTGGAGCTGCGTGTCTAGCTGCAGCCTGAGCTGCTCCATCTGAGTGCTGTGAGAATGGAGCAGACCCTCTCGTTCCTCCTGCAGAGAAGTCTGGAGACGATCCCTCAGTGTTCTCTCCTACACACACACACACACACACACCATAAACACAACATTCCCTGTACTAATCACAATAAAGGCGACTCGTGTACGTGCAGACGCACCTCCTCCAGGTGACTCTGTCTGATGCCTTGCAGCTGGTGCCGATGCTCCTCTTTGAGGTTCTCCAGCTTTCTGTTGTGCTCCCTTTGGACTTCCTCTCTCACTTCCTGAAGCACGTCAGTCAACTGCGGACACACCGCGCACACACACGCTCATCAAAACAGGCCACGCCCCCTTCGCCGGGTTCTGGTTCTCGTGTTTGGAGAGGTCAGTGGCTTTATCACTGTACCTCTCTTTTATACTCCAGCAGCTGGTATTCAGGACGAGGACTCCTCACCTCGCTCGACGCCCTCTGATTACCCACACGCGTTACGTAAATAAATAAGTAAATAAATAAATAAATAAATAAATAAGAACCAGTCAGGCTTGTGATTCATTTCAAGTTTAAAATAGCTCCAAAATACATTTGTGTCCCTGTTCCAGACCTCCAGTCTGAGTGAGCCCAGCTGCTCCTCCCTCCTTTCCTTCAGCCACCTCCTCTCAGTTCTAAGCTCCTCCTCCGATTCTGCCTTCAGGTTATCCAGCTCCTGCTTCCTCTGAGTCTCCAGTTCAGATCGAAGTTCTCTCAGTCTCACCTCGTTCTCCTCCCTACGCTCCCGTACACACACACACACACACACACACACACACAACAGGTTTGGGGTTATAAAATGATGCAGACACATACAAAGTCATGCTTGTTTGTACGTGTGTGTGTGTGTGTACTTGAGTTGGCGGATTTGTGCGTCTCTCTCTTTCAAAGCCTGTTCTTTGAGTTGATGTAGCGTTATGCGGGTTTCCTGATCCAGACGCTCCTCTTCCTCCGTCTGCTCTCTATGCAGCCTCTGCTTAAGTGCTCTTAACACACACACACACACACACACACACCTCATGATTTTTTTTTTGCAAACTTCAAAAAGTAGCCTAAGAAGTGTGAATCACGCCTAGGATTAAATGTCCTAAAGGGCCTGGGTACGATTATATCTCGATTTAGGGGCGTGTCTGGGGGTAAAACCGTGCCTTCCAGGAAAGAATATTGCCTTATGGACATGTGCCAGATGAAATCTAACCTGATGGGCATGGCACGGTCTATAATCTAACCCGAGGACGCCATGCGCGTCAAACACCGAGACGACATCCACCTTATCCTTTCCTCGTTGTCCTCCTTCATCCTTCGCCCCTCCTCTTCCTCCTCTCTCCTCAGCTGTTCTCGGAGGAGGCGCAGATTCCTCTCGCGCTCCTCGGCCGCCCTCAGCCTTTCGTCCTCCATGCACTTCTGCGCCCGTTGATTTTCTTCCATCCTGATCTCCTCTTCTTTCTTCCTCGTCCTGTCTTGCTCCTCTTCTCTCGCTTTCTCCTCCCTCTTTCTAACCTCATCCTGCTCCTTCTTCCTTCTCTCCTCCTCCACACGCCTCTGCATCTCCTCTTCTTCCTTCTTCCATCTCTCTTCCCCCTCTCTCTCTTTCCGCTCCCTCGTTCTCCTCTCGTCCTCTTCCTGCTTTCTTCTTGTCTCCTCCTCTTGCTCCTTCGCTCGCTTTTCTCTCTGCTCCTCCTCGTTCGTGTTCGGAACGGAACGGGACGACAGGAAGAGAGGCTGCTGTGCGTAATCAGAGAGCAGCTCATCTGAACCCAAGCTCCTTAAACGTCCGCTGCTGGGAGAAGAAATATTAATCATTATTATAGGGTTTATTAATAATTGAAAACGTAAAATTTCTGCATGCAGCTTGCTCTAACCTTTCTGCGACACTAAGCTCCTCCTTGTCCTCACCCTCCTTGTCCTCAAACTTCTCACTAAATTCCTGGGGAGAAACGGTGATTAAAAACGAATCGTTGTAACCTTTCCGTAGGGCGTGTCGGTGTGACTAAAGCAGTAGCAGTAGATGAGAGCGGCTGTAAATTCACATGTAAAACAGTAGTACTCTTAAAATGCTGGAGGATTGATCTAGAAAATAATTTTTCAAAACAGTGAGTATTAAATTTGCTATTTACCGGAGCTGCTGGAGGCTCCGCGGGACAGAGATCGGCCAAATCTAGAACGTTTTCGGAAAACTCGGTGCGGAAACCCACCTGATTTGAGCAAACGAGAAGCGTTACTTAGATTTTATTCAGGATGCGCGTTCAGATTTAATGCGATGTGTTACATGGCGTACCTTAGCTTCATCAGAGCGCAACGAGGCTGCTTCGACATGCTCACTGATCTCGGACTCCTGCAGTCGAGGAACAGACCGAGTGATAAACACACTTGCACTAACGCAGATTCGTGGCAGAAGTAGGTAAGACACGAAGGACAGAGAGAGGGACTTCGACCCTCCAAAAGCAACACGAGAAAGGACAGCGTACATGGATTAATATGGACACAGAGTGAAGGAAAAACAGAAAGGAGTGGCTCACACGGAAATCTAGAACAGTACGGGGTGTGGGGGTCGCGCCTCGTACCTCGCTGGGAAGCCGATCCCACCGAGTTAGGCTTTTCTCTTGCCTCATGCCTCGCTTTGGCATGGCCGCCGTGTTTCCTTTGGGGTTAAACCGTTCGATCTGTTCCTCCTCGCTGCTCGCAGCATGTGGCTCTTCATCCTGCTCCTCAGGAGGCTTCGCATGATGCTGGTCTTCCTCGCTCGGTTCCTCAGAGCTTCTCGGGTATCTCTGCTTCATCTCCGCACGTCCATTCTTTCTGTCTTCCGTCCCGTCGACGACTTTGTCCCTCCTTTCTTGCTCGTCCTTACATCCCGTGTCCATCTCCTCCACTTCTTCGACCTGTTCCTCCGCACTGCTCTTGTTCACCTCCCGCTCTCTCTCGATCTCTCCTCCCTCCTCATCCTGCTCTCCGGAACCTTTCAGGGACTGGTCGTGTCCTGGAGCGTCTGTCGCTCCTTCCCTCTGCGGTCCTCCCTCGTCTTCTTCTTCGTGGTTAAATTCCTCCAGGGAGACGCTCCCGTCTTCACAGCTGGGAGGAAAAACATCAGCACTGCTGCAGCCTCTTCCGCCTCCTGGCGACTTTGGGGAAAGACGTCGCCCTTCCACGGAGTCCTTACAGCCAGTAAGTACGGACAAGGACAGGAGAGAAACACAGGGATTGATAGAACATGCAAACCACACTCACGCGTTCCCAAGCAGGTGGAAGCGGTGGAATAGAGAGAGAGCGATGTTATTAGTAACAAAGCAGCAGAGGGAATGAGACACCGTCAACGTTGGGTAGGTTCAAAAAGTACTAACCCTAGATACAGCAGAACGAGCTTCAGGGCTGTTTTCTCCTGACAGAGCAAGATCTTGGAGTTCCGGTTCGGTTCTCTCCTCAGCAGCCCCGGTACCGCTCACCTCACTGTCCTATAAACACACACACACGCACACACACACTGAAAGTTTCTTAAATCCCATAGTTATAGCCGCTTTCCCTACGGGGGTGAGGTAGATTATCTTTAAACCAGGGATTTTTACCTCATATTGCAAGCCTCCTCCCAGAGCATCCAAGTCCAGGTGCAGATTCTGCAGCAGGTGAGATGGAGCACATGGACTCTATACACATACACACACACACACACACACACACACACACACACATCCCAACTGCATTACAGTAGCCTTGCAAAGGACCCTGAGCCTCTCTGTGCTCCTTTATTTTTTCCTTTTAATGAATAACTGAACGTGGCAGCGAAAAATCACGCCGTCGTTTTGAGGTGACAAATCTCATTAGGACTGATAAAGCATGCAGGATGTTTAGAAGTGCACCTGATGAGTGCTGGTCTTTCCCTGCTCCTCTTCCTCCTCTTCGTCTTCGTGATCAGAATAAAACGTTTTCGAAGCCAAAGACAGACGCTCCACTTGTCGCGTCCTCAGTAAGCTGGAGCTCACTCCGGATGGTTCGCCCTAAAAAATAAATAAAATATAATAAAATAAAAAAAAAACAGTAATCACAATCGACTCTTTAGGGTGTGTCCTTCCACCCGGGGGAGGATTTAGGGTGTGTTATTTTACCCCTAGAGATGCCTTTAGAGGCTGGAGGCCAGAGGAACCGCGTGACACTGGAACATCGGCCAAATTGCGGAGGGGAGCCAGCGGACCCAGCGGCTGAGAGAGACAGAAATAGATCATCTGTTAATTGGACGAGGAATGAGTTGTGAAATGTTTTCCCTCACTGATGTGGCTGTGTCTCGTCCTAAAGGCTCCTCTCTGTCACTGCCTACCTCTGTATCCTGCACTACAGCCTCTGTCGGCCCCTCTCCCTCTCTCTCATTCTCTCTCGGCTGTGCTGGAGGGCTCGGTCTGGCTGTGGCTGTATTTATGCTTTCGGCCTGCTCGCTGCAGCGGCACGCAGCCTTACAGCAGTGCAGCACTATAGTATAAAAACTGTAAGCGTCCTCCCCGAGCCTGCCTTCTCCATCCTCCTCTCCACTCTCACTACTGTCAGTCACTCTCCATGCCTTAACAGGGAGGAGCTCGCCTTCACTTAACCTTTCTGACACTGCAACCTCTGCCCTCTGCGCTACAGGGTGGCAGTGTGGGACAGGGGGCACTGGCGATGCTGCCTGTTCTGAATCGGTTACGAAAAGGGCGGACAAGCTTATTATTTTCTCTGCGTCAGTTATGGTGACGAGCTGAGGGGCGGCACTGATGAGGGGCTCTGATGGGGGTGGGCTCTGAGGCACAGAGAGGGACGTGATCGGTTTGAAATCAGCGCTGCTAGAGGAGTTTTCGCCTTCGTTTGAGCTCTCCCTCACATGAGTGGTCTCTGTATCTGCAGACTAAACATGACATCACACACCGTATGAACACACTGCACCTTTAATTATAAACAGTGTGAACACACTGCACTTTTAATTATAAACACACAGTGTGAACACACTGCACCTTTAAATATAAACACACTGTACCTTTAAATATAAACACACTGTACCTTTAATTATAAACAGTGTGAACACACTGCACCTTTAATTATAAACAGTGTGAACACACTGCACCCTTAAATATAAACACATTGCACCTTTAATTACACCACGATAACGCTAAAAAAAAAGATCCACACTCACTCCCGGCGCCAGCGCTTTCAGGACCTCGGGTTCGCTCTTCTTCTTCTTTTTCTCTTTCCTTTTCTTCTTCTCTTTGTCCTTCTTCTTGGCAGGGGCAGTGGCCAAGGTGGAGCCTGACGCCCGCTCCCTCTCCTGAGTCACTAGGCGACGGTACTGCTCATCACACGGGTGGTCCCACGTCGATTGTCCGGTATTGAAGTTGAAATAGTAAACGTCTCCGGTCACGTCCTGACTGCGAGGGAAACAAAGGGGACGCAGTGAACACTTCCGGGGTATTCAGTAGGGATTTGTTTTGTAGGTTTTTAATATCGCCTTACCACGGCTTCCATTCTGAAGGCAGCAGGGCGACAATCCCCTCCCTGGCCAGCCAGAGAAGCTCCGGCTCCCGATCGGGGTCGATACCGATCTCTCTGGCGTACTCATGGATCTCTGAGTGAGGAACACAGAACTTTTATATAGGCGCTGCAAAGAATGGTCACTATGAGACGATAAGAACAGAAAGACGTCATGTACCCTGTTCGGAGGGAATGTAGTTCTCATCGTAATCCTCCTCCAGGATCAGCTGGTCTCCGATTCGGAGCGCTGCAGCAGTCATCCTGACTGCAGGGAAAGAACAATTAGAAGATCAACGCTATGGAAAATAAGGAACATTAAGATGGAGAGACTGAGATTGCTCTCCTGTTCGAGTTTGATTCAGCAAGTCATTTGCTTTGTTTTTGTTCGATTTTTGTGGACCACCTTCAGTCTTGAACCACAGGGGCTGGAGATTTGTAGTATTTTAGTGCACGTTACTGTATTTGTGCTGACCTGCGGGTTAAAAATATAATATTTTGCCCCTGTGTGTTTATTTACAGAAAAAAGTAAACGAAGTGAGTGGATCTGAATGAGCTGCCCAGCTAAAGTGGCTCAATCGGTTTAAAAATAAACAGGCGCTGGTTGTTATTTAAAAAATAAACTTCTTTTAAAAGAAGACCGAGTTCATCCAATGACCATCCATTATTAAAGCTAAGGTTTCGTATAAAAGCTAAACCTGAAATCCTATACGTGGATACTCTCTAGCTAGAACATTTCCCATTTGAGCTGTGAGGATTAATAAATCCTACCAGCTTTAGGGCTCATTTTAACCAGATAAACACAATACGAAAAGGTCGCTAACTAGCAGATAATTGATACAAAACTCATCCCAAACGCTCACCTTTTCTCCCGCTTAGGTCCCACGTAACGTCAGAGTTTATCCATGAATATTATCCACACGTACGCAGTTACTCCACAATAAAAATCAGCTTTATATAGCCTAAGCTAAGCTAAGCTAGGCTACTTAAAGCGCTGTCAACAACAGCCGTAGAAACCTTAGTAACCGTCGACTGTCACGCATGCGCATCTCTTACTGGCTAAAGCTGTGGCCCCGTCTCAAATCACGTACATCACAGCATATAGTGCGCCTACATAGTAAACAATGTCTGCTGATTCGGCACAGTTTTTAGTGCTCTTGTATACGAATTAAGACGCATCCTGGCTTTTAAAACATAACTGGATGTTATTACTCTAAAATGTTCGTATTAATTTATATAATACTACAGATGTATTTGTTATATAACATTATTATAAATGCATATTTGTGTGTGTATATATGTAGATTATTGTTATTTTTTTATTGTTTTGTTATTGATTATTGTTATCTTGCTTTAAAATATAACGTAGTTGAATAATATTTTTGTATGCAATATCAAGGCATGAGTTTATATATTACTAAAACCCCTTTTATTTTAATACTTTTCAATAATATAGAATTTTATTTTTAACAACAGCTCTCTAAGTAAAAAAAAGTAAAAACGTTGCTCACCAAAATTAGAGGATAGCTCTAAATGACATGAGCGGTATATATGAAATGTATTATATTATTGA
>JAUZST010013258.1:0-35738 GCA_034779995.1 Parotocinclus haroldoi
TGTTAGGTTATGTGGTGTCTCTATCGTGACTGTGTGTGTGTGTGTGTGTGTGTGTGTGTGTGTGTGTGTGTGTGTGTGTGTGTATGTGTGTGTGTGTGTGTGTTAGTAAAAGCTAAAGTATCTAGGCCAGGTTATGCTTTTCGAGGAGCATTACTAGCTATTTCTACACGAATGACTCATCTTTGGGCTCTTAAGAACACAGCCTTGAAAACACACACATACACACACACACACACACACACACACACACACACATTAAAAACTCTCGACTGTTGTCCAGTGTCATTCTCCTTAAAATGTTTCACCCTGAAGCTACAGAGGTGATTTCCGAAACTCTTCATCTTTGCCCTCTTATTTACTCACTAATTGACCTCAGTATATTAAAGTGAAACTGAGTCCTGTTGCTGTTTTAGTTATGGTCGTAATGGAGCCTCTTTACTCACTTCACACACTGAGAACTCTTCTATCATCTTCACTGGTTCTGTTGTTGTCAGTTAGTATGGTCACAATAACCAAAAACATTACTATTGTTGCATGGTGTTAGTGTCTAATGTTATGAGTAGCATGAGGTTGTTGGTGACTGTTGGCACATTTTGTTACTCATTGGTGGGCAAGTAAATGTAATTAAGTTCATGTATTTTCACTTTACTTACTTTATATATATATATACTTTCACTGCACTCCATTATCTTTTGATTTATGTTACATTTATTTTGAAATAGTTTTAACTTGTTGGACTAATTAAAGACATTCTGTTAAAAGCTGATGTACCAAGACTGACATTAGAGTCTTTTCACTTGAAATTACTTGATTGAAGGAGAGTAATAAAAGTCATAATAGACACAATATGGCAGAATGCTAGTGCATTCAGATGTCATTTTTCCCTTTGTTACTGAATAATAAATTAATAATTTATAATAAATAAGATTTTTTACTCACCCTGTACATTGTTAGTATTGTACTGCGTGCTGTAGACACATTTTAACCTGTTATTGGCGAATGCTCTGTTTACTTAATTTTGTTTAGGTAAAACAGATGAAACCCTTCATGTTTGGAATAAAGATTCACTGCACATTTACACATTTCATGAATAATTAGCTTGAATCGTACATGGTATACAATCTGGATTTGAAGTGACTGTTAAATGATTTCCAGTCATCCCAGTAGCTGCCTTAATTGCTCCCATTATAATATTGTTGTTGTTGTGGTGGTGATGGTCAGCTACTAACGTCTGATATTGATCAGAACTCACTCTGCCGAACCAGCCTGAATCTGACAGAAGGTGTGTTTATGTCCACAGGTCATCATGTAGTGCATGTTTGAGAGCTTTGGAATGTGCATGATAGCTCTCACATCAGCTGTGACATCATTAGTCTCCAACTGGAGGCTCTTAGAGGTCACGAGACGTTCAGTCCATTTATAATATCAGACCCCTGATAATCTCGTAGTTACCCCGGCTGGTCATTAGGAGAATTAGTGAATAGAAAATGTAATTTGCATGCATTATAAAGCAAGCAGTCATGTGCAGATTTAACTCGCAGCTAGCTCTAGCTTGCAGCTTAAGAAAGTGACGATTTGCTCTGATTTGCCCTAAACTGGTCGGACCCCATCCAGAGATTCTGCTGTAAACCGAACACCAAGTTGAAACGGGGTATTCTAATAACAGTTGTGTTAAATCGATTGTGTGCTGAAACTAGTGGACACGATGTTGTGCTACAAAGTTTCTTTAATATTGACCATTTCATTCCCCCTTTATTTCCTTGACAGTGCTGAAGAAGAGACAGACGAAGACTTCATAGGCCAAATGGAGGGAACGGTGGATGTTTCCTCGCTCCATTCGGAGTCACACTGAAGGAAATGCTTTCAGATCTGCCCTAAACTGCATCAGAGATTTGCTTCAGCCCTTTATTTTATACTGATGACTTCCGCCCTTGACATTTGCCCTACACTTGTGTTCTTGACTTCTGCCTTAGATTTGTCACATGTACAGTACTGTGCAAAAGTCTAAGGTCACCATTAGATTCGATATACCCTTGCTTTAGCGAAGGTAAAATAACGGTATATCATTTCTAAATCTATTTATTAGAATACATTCAGAAACTACAGCAAATATGTATGCAATATTAAAACTGTGGGAAAAAATCTGAAAAAAACAACTTCTGTAAGCTACAGTGGCAAGTATTTAGTGTGACCTTCACTTACACAATAATAGCATCTGGCAGCTTCAATCAGATGCCAACGATCTACAGTCTGAAGAAGCTTAATCCGGAATGGTCATTTGGAATTGATAGAAGCCAAGAAACCCCTTTTTTGAAACTGAAACGTGGTTTTAAAAAAAAGCTCACAAATATTTGCAGTGAACATCAGTGGAAAAGAGGATTATGGAGTGAAAAATTCCAAGCTTGAAATATTTGGGTCCCGTCATCGACATTGGTAAATTCGGCCATTATGCCATTGCTACAACATCCAATCTAATGGTGGCCTAAGACTTTTGCTCAGTACTGGACTGTATCCTTAGCCTTTTGAACTATCATTTAAGGCTTTTGCACAACACTTCTGCCTTAGACTTCTGACCTTCTGACTTTTTTGTGCACCCAGCCTAATTGTGTGTCCTGCCCCGTTACACAATTGTTTTTCCCAGACTTATAATCGCACAGTTGCCCTAGACATGTTATCTAATCATTCGACCATGACACTAGATTTTTTTTTAGACCATTTGCCCCAGTTTTCTGACCTTACACATTTCCCATAAAGTTCAACCGTATAGCTTTGAGACAGTTGTTTGTTTTGTTTTATCCTTTGCTCTAGACCTTAAGCAATTGCCAAAAGACTTGCACTGTAATTTTGCTCTCGACTTTTGTATTGCCATATTTGACTTGCCTCTACTGCACCACTTGCCTTTTCCATCTAATTGTTGCTGACTGTCATATTCTCTCTCTCTCTCTCTCGCTCTCTCTCTCTTTTTCTGTCTGTCTGTGTGTGTGTGTGTGTGCATGTGAGAGAATATATCTGTCTGTGAGCTGCTCCTTCTGATATAAATGTAAAGCCTCACTAAAGTGCCCCTTCTTGCTCTATTTCTGTGTTTCGGGAGGGGAGTGAATAATGCTAATTCTGCTCATTTCACCTGTTCTCATGTAATGTCAGGACATGATGTCATCATTGAAGTGGCTTTATAAACCTGATAGATGTAAACATGACCGGTTTGTGTGTGTGGTTCTGTTGGTTCGCCATCTATCAGTTGAAAGAGGCCACAGTAGGACCACCAATGAGCAGATGTTAGCTTTAGGGTTTCACTATCATCATATGTATTTACACATTTTTTATTATTGCACACCTGTGGTAGAAGGGAAATAGAATCCATTAGAAATGACTAATTACTTCTCTGAAACTGTCATTAGATTAGTTTACTCTTTTTTTCCAGACAAACAAATGGCACTAATCATTATCTTAGTTGTGCTATTGAGTAATACACATACAAAGTTTTATAAACAACAAAACCGTGCCACTATCCCATACATTTGGACACGCTGTGGTTGTACAGTGGTAGCTGTAGAAGTTTGCTTTAGTACCTTAAGCCACATTAAGCTTTTTCTTAATAATAGGTGTAAATAGGAAGAAAAAAGCTGATTGAATAAATATGATTTGTTTCCTTTTGGACAAGGTGTTCGTCATCTCCGCAGTACAGATAACATATGAGCAGTATTTACTGAAATCCGTAATTCATTATCCAGAACATCTTGAAGCCCAAAGAAATATGTGATCCTGATGCACAAAGTGAAACTTTTTTTCAAGTGTCCTTTCTAAAAGTTTTATTTAGCTCATCTGCAGTGACCCACTTCTCTTCACCTTCAGGTGGACTGCAGTGTTTTTTTTAAGAGAGGAAAAAAAGAGTGATGCAGCTGCAAACATACATTTGTAAGAATCACTTGCACGCTGCGGTATCCTTGAGTTGTCGAATCTGTGGCAGGCTGGATCATCTTTAATTAGTCATGGGTGAATTTGTCAAAGACTGCCAACAGGACCATGCTGCATTGAGAAGTAGGTCGGCACACAGCACACAATACGAGCTGGCAGTGTGAACAGGCACTGCACTTCTGCAAAAATCTGTGCGGTTCAGAGATGGCGATGGCCTGAGAACATGTCAAACTCAAATAAGATGAAAAGCAACCGTCACAACCGCAACTGCAACAAAATGCTTTGAGGGTTTTTTGCTTTGAGAGATTGTTCGCAGATACATGTGCAGTAATGTGGCAGAAATGCCGGCGTCGCTCGAGAAGGTACGAGAAATAACTGCTAAGCTTGCATTTGAACACGTGGCGACATTTCAGTAATTCAGCCTCGCACACGGGAAAGAGAGGGGGTTTGTATAAATTAAAGTATGAGCACACAGTCGATGCAAAAAAAGAAAACCTGCCAAAAAGTCCGATTGCATTCCAGGTCAGGGTCACAGGAAAAGCCAGTGCCTGGCCGGCAACACAAAGTGCAAGGCAGAAACAAATCCTAGACAGGGATCCAATCCGTTGTAGGGCGCATACGCTCACACACTAACGGCACTTTAGACACACTGTTTGACCTAAAATGCATTTGAAACGTACAAGGAAACTAGAGTACCCAGAGTAAATCCACACAGGTGGACTGAGGGTCAAGTTGAACCTGGGTTGCTGTAGCTGTAAAGCCATGGCGCTAACCACTGCACCACCAACTCAGATTACAAACAACAACAAAAAATTTTCTTAGCTAATTAGTAGCTTTCAGAAATTGACACTTTAAGAAGGCCCAACAGGTACCACTGGAAGTGTGATGTTCTAGATTGGATTTGCTCCGAGTTTTGTCTGTTTAAACATTGGAACATTATGCCTGCTTCCACATGAGTTTCCTGTTTCCTAAATGCAGGTGGGTAGATTTGGGACACTAAATTACCCCCGGGGCAGCCAGACAAAAGGTCTGTGGGAGTGTCATCTCTCTTGACTAGGATAAGAGAAGGCAAAAACCAGTTAAAAAAGAAACTTAGTAAATCAGAGCAACTATTATTCCGCATTATTAGTGCCCTATACATGTATTGTTACACAGAACTAGTAAAGGTGTAGTCTAACACTCCAATAACAATCAACTAAAAGTTCAATTAGTATAAACCTAATTAAACAATCATGTGCAAGCCCACAGTATAATACGTCCAATAGATAATAAATACAGTAGATCAGTAATTACAGCACAAACAAGATCATTGTAATAAAAATCTACATAAAAGCTTTGATCAGAGGTATCCTGGAAAGAACAATGGACAGTACTGTAGTAATGAAATAATGAACAAATAGCATTAGTAATTGGTCTCTTTAGTAGAATAGAACCAGAAAATATAGGAAATATGTATGCAGTATTAAAACAAAACTGAAAAAAAACCATAAAATCCACAGTGGCAAGTATTCAGTGTGAGCTTAGGAAGGGTAGCAGCCAAGAAATCATTTTTATATGGGGAATGGGGTGAAAAGGCTATGATATGATGAAACTCAAAATACGGGAAGGAAGATCAGTGAAAGGACGATTCTAAGTTAATATCGCGTTATATATGGTCATTCTACAATTTCTACACCAAACAACAAATTTAACTGCCGTATAAGACTTTTGCACAGAAATGTATGTCAACAGAAGAAAACTCATCTAAACTGACTATAGAAATAATTGGACTGTGAAATGGACTGTGATGACCACAAATAAAAAACCAAAAGTACCACTGGCAGTTCTGGGGCTTGAGCCGGGCTTGAGAACCTTCTGTTAAGTCTAGTAGCTGAACCACCGAAGCAGTCCCATTAGGTATTTCTCGAGGTTTGAAAACAACGGAATGTATCTTAAGATTATGAGGTGGAATAACAGAAGCACGTCTTTGAAATGAGACGATAAATCAGCTACACCACTTCACCAGTCCATTTTTGGACTGACCTGTTTTTATCCCATGAAAATGTGTCCTCTGTGACCTAGGCAGAAGACATCCCGGCCATAGGATCATTTCCATGGCAACCGCATCCCGATTTCTCACCGTTCGGTAGTGTCTCAACAGGAAGTGACCTCACACTGAGCAACCAGACTCTCTGTCGCGCACGGAAGGTTCTGTGACCACGGCGCATGCAGGTAATTAATTTTCATCTCGCTTAGAGCTGAAGAGCATTTGGAACTCTAGCTGTGAAAATGGAACCAAATCCAAACCCACCTAATGTGACAGACAGAAGGAATTTTGCTGGGAAAAACAATTGTACGTTTCAGGTTCTTTGCTGTTGTTGTTTTTTTTTTCTTTTTTTCTTTTTTTAATATTCAATTTCAGAATTACCTATGTATGTCCTTGACTGTGGAGTTTGGTATGTTCTTCTCATATCCAAACAGACATACTTTGGTTTCCTCCCACGTCGAAAATCATACCAGTAAATTGTCTGTCTACACACACTACTTACACCTAGATGTGAGTGACTTGGTAAACGTTTCATGCCTGCAGACGGACTGGCAGTCCATTAAATTGTTCCAGTCTAATTTTATATAAGTTCTGGTATCATACTGGCTCATCTGGGTATCTTACAACATGCAAGCCTCTAATAGAGGAAACATCTTTTATGTAATTCTGCTTTTCAGCTTTCAAATAGAAGCACAGATGGATGGAAACCACTTCCAAGATTCAACTGTGAATCAGATCAGGCCCAGAGGAAGTGAAGTCATGGGGTTTTCCTCGTACCGATCTGTCTGACCCAGATGCTTCAAATCTTTCACAGCATGATAAGATCACACTGTGCTTCCTCTGGGGTTTCCTGTAGGATTCTCCTGTTTATCATGCTTGCATGACAACGTTGTTGTCTTCACTCATCCCACCCAACAGTGTCTGACCTCATGTCAGTCATCAACATTCAGTGTACACACAATGAAGGACAGTTCGTTGGCTTTTTCCATCAAATATTAACATTATTATGTAATCTGAGTCAACATCCTAGAAGTGTGGAGACACCATATGTTTTTGCCACAGAGAGAATGCTGATCAGTAGCACAATATGACCTTCCATTCTAATCTTCCAGAAAAAGCATTCATACTAACGCTCAAAACACAACATGTGCTGATATTTGGGGGTTTTTTTTAGCAGGGTCTCCATGTGTGTGAGTTACACAGTACTGTGCAAAAGTGTATAACTCTGGCGTCCTATATTTTTGAGTTGATATTCTCCTGATGTTTTAGGGGTCACTGCATGTTGTAGTTTTACAATTACAGTCGTTAGTCCACCTGTTTCTCACACACTTTGTTCAAATGTATTTGGGTTGACGATTCTTAACACTGTGGTCCCACTGGTGTAGTGGTGGATCAGACACAGCAGTGCTACTGGCATGACTGCTGGACTGAAAACAGTTGTACAGCCAAAAATATAAAGCCACCAGCACCCTGTAGGCAGTGTGCTGTGAGCATTTATCAAGGATTAGTGGTTGAATAACACAAACTGTACAGCTGCAGATGAGCTACTATTTCTGACTTTATCTACAAGGTGGAACGATACGATAAGAGTATCTAATAAGGTGGACAGTGAGTGAAATGTGTTTTAAACCTCCAGCAGCACTGCCATGTTTGATTCACTCACACTAGCACAACACACATTAACACACCATGACCACCACATCAGTGTCAGTGCGGTACTGAGAATGATCCACGACCCAAATAGTTCCTGAACTGTGCTGGTCCTGTGGGGGTCCTGACCATTAGAGAACAGAGTAAAGGGGAATAATAGAGCATCTGTAGAACTGTATGGTGAAAACCTTATAGTATGGGGCTGTGGTAGCTTAGCGGCTAAGGTACTGGACTCTGCACCTGATGGTCCAGGGTTCAAATTCCACCTCTGCCAAGCTGCCACAGTTGGGTCCTTGAGCAAGGCCCTTAACCCAGAATTGCTTGAATTGTTAAAGAGTCTAATCTGTGATCAGTTGTTTGTCACTCTGGATAAGGGCGTCTGCTAAATGCCGCAAATGTAAAAACTTAAATAAATAATAAACAGAGCAGACATATAGAACACCTAAGACTTTTAAGCAGTACTGTAAGACAGACCCATCGAAATGTTATACACAATTTGAAACAAAAATAAGTACGTAAACACAATCCAGATAATGAGCAGACCAGTCAGTTCATCTTATCATGGTTTATATCATAGGCATTATCACCATCATCATGGAACCTTACAACTATTTGAATGCTAAGAAGTATCTCAGATTTTTCCCATATGTACTCTTTTTGATTTATCTCTTTATTTTAGTGTATTTGTGATGTTTATAGTGTTTTAAGTGCACCGATTTATGACAGCATCCAGAAAATGCAGCCGGTTCTCGACTTCATTCTCGTTTAACAAATCGTTTTTTTTATCCTATAAAAAGCTTAACATATGAATACAAGAAACAATTCAGTGAAAACAAAACATATACATCAGGCTTTTGTGCATCTGTTTGCCTCTTCAAATTTGCATTAGATACCAGACTGATGTAGCTAACAGTAATGAAAGCTAAGAGCTCTTATCAGGGAGGTGGGATTGTACCTGACAGATTTCGGCTAAATTAAGAAACGATGCAACATGTTACAAATAGTGTTCAGACTTTCTTCAGCTGTCTATCATATTAATTTTGCCTAGTTACTTAAAAAAAATAGTATAAAACTCTGAGTTTTTTGTAATTTTTTTGGTAAAAACATGGTCTCACATTCATAAAATATACTGCTCACAAAAATTAGGGGGTATTTCAAAGTGGCATACCCCATACTGAAAATTCCCCTAATTTTTGTGAGCAGCGTGTTACTTTCTGCATTAAGTTAAATGTGTTCCTTGCCCAATGTTGTTTCTTGGCCATTAACAATATGTATTAATGCATTTTTTATTTAACATGAAGTTCTTTTACGGTTTTGAGTTTACAAACTCAGGGTTACTAAGGCCATGAATTAGGATTATCCTGCTATGCCCATATATAGACTTCATACATGTAGTTAAAAACAGCAATAAAAGCATGAATGATCTAAGCCTTTTAGCACACACACTGACAGTCAGTAAACATTGGAGAAAATGGAGTTATGGCTGTGCATGTCATTACAAATGCCCCTGGGCAGTCTGGAATACAAAGTTCTCAAACAGTTATGTACAAACAATGTAACAGAAACACGTTATAAGGGGTGTGAGTAATGACTTTCATCGTGACTTCTATATACTCTGCACTTACCTCAACTAACCCCCCCCAACCTTCTCATTTTCTTGCTCTCTCTTAAAAAACACAACCTTTACAGTTTCTTGAGTGTATTCTTGTTGAGATTCCTGATTATGAGGAACAGATTATGTTACGGATGTCTTAAAGCACTTTTGTAAGTCGTTCTGGTTAATGATAAATACTGTAACTATAAACGTAAATACATACGCACAATGCCAAACCTGTAGATATAAAGATATAAAGTTCTCAGATTTGCTAGCTACATTAGCCTTATACATTACAGACGCCAAACACGTCTCGACTGCATTTATGGGACAATGGTGTACATTTTATTTGTCACTGAACTCTTTCTTTAATTAACCACATAAGAAATGCAGGCTGAATCATTAACTGTACATCGCAATAAGAAGAAATCATTTATAAATATCAGCTTTAATTCTCTGCTGTTTGTGCTTCGAGTACATCATTTATACAATCACAGTAGGAGCATGATGCCATTCTTTATAGGACTAAACAGGATCTGCAAATCGATCAAGCATTGAAG
The DNA here is from genome assembly GCA_034779995.1 of Parotocinclus haroldoi. Taxonomy (NCBI): domain Eukaryota; kingdom Metazoa; phylum Chordata; class Actinopteri; order Siluriformes; family Loricariidae; genus Parotocinclus; species Parotocinclus haroldoi. The sequence continues at coordinate 9,746 of JAUZST010013258.1, forward strand.
GTGATGATAAAAGCATTAGTCCCTCTGATAATATCTTTAATTGGCTGTCTAACGATCTGCATTTGATCTCACAAGTATTATTACTTTTCACTGAAATGTACATCAGATATAATGGGAATATGAATGATTTTCTGTACAGTGCATTTGGAAACTCTTCATATCCTGTTACATTTTCACATTTTATTATGTTGTGGTCTTGTGATAAAATAAAATACTATTCAAGTTTCCCCCATTAATCTGCACCCAATACAAAAATAAGCAAATATTTCACATGGACACAAGTATTCGAACCCTTTGCTATGACACTGGAAATCTAGCTCTGGAGGGCTGTTTTCTCTTGATCATCTTTAAGATGTTTCCACACCTCAACTGCAGTCGAACATTCAGCTGATTGGACATGATTTGGAAAGACACACCAGTCCATATAAGGCCTGACAGTTAATGCATATCAGAGCAAAAACAACGAGGACAAAAGAACTGCCTGTAGCACTCAGAGACAGGATTGTGTGGAGAGGCACAGATCTGGGGATGGCAAACAAATTCTTATGCACTGAAAGTTCCTGTTTCTGTGAGAAACAAGGTTATCTGGTCTGATAAAAAGACTGATCAGTCTCCCATAAAGCCCAGATTGTTGGAGTGCGGCAGCTTCAGGACGTTTCTCCCATCTGCACACAGCATCTTTGGTCACCTCTCTTACAGAAAGCTCTTCTCCCCAATTAATTCATTTGGTAAGGATGGCCAGATCTAGAAAGAGTCCACATTGTTCCAAACTTCTTCCATTTAAGAACTTTTGAGGTCACTGTGCTCTTGGGAACTTTCAGTGCAGCATGTTTTTTTTTCTTTTCCAGACCTGTGCACTGTCAGCTGTCAGACCTTATATCGACAGGTGCATGTCTTTTAAATGAACGTCCAATTAGCTACATTTTCAACTCCAATCAAGGTGTAAAAACATCTCAAAGATGATCCGAGAGAAATGGGAGGCCCCAGAGCTAAATCTCATAGCAGTCTGAATATGTATATGTTGATAATACCTTTCCAAAATGTTCTCTTATTATGGCAAACAACATGAAATTTGGTCATATTCGAACACAAGGCCGCAACACAACCAGATTTGTGAAAATAAAAAAACGGGTATGAAGACTTTCGGAATACATAATATATAGTACAATATACAGAGGCAGTAATGTACATTTGAATTCATATGAATGCCCTTGAAAGAATTTCAATTACAAAAGCTCTAATCGTTATTAAGTACCGTAATATCTAACATTAATCATACATGTTTGCTTGTGTGTTAAATGGACAAACAGCTTCATTCTCCCCGGCTGGATGTACATACAATCCGAAGCAATATAAAATGCTTGCACAGTTACATGAAGCTGTATAGAAACCACTAGCCTGAGGCTACATTCACCAAAACTCAGACTGGAAGAACAGAAGAACAGTCCAAATAGTGAAGGATAAATATAAAATACTGCTTATATTTTCTGTGGAGTTACAGCTAAGAGCTATTCAGTCCAAAAGAAAATGACATCATTCAAACGGAATGAACATGCCGTACAAGATTGTTATCATTTTACAGCACAATTACGTGAGTCTCATCCTGGCAGTGGACTTTTTGTTAGTAATCCTGCTGATAAATCCATTTTAAAATTGTACGCAGCTTTAAATCAAGTCATATACTTTTACTACGTTTACCACTGCGGGTAACGTTGGCTAACCTTAGCCTCTCTGTGTAACACCTTATTTAATTTTACAGACTGATACCTGCTAATTAACAAAGGAGCTAACAATGCATACCTACTACCGTCCTAGAACTATTTAGGTAGCGATTTATGCTACAGCCTCCAAATGGCAGCTTCTTAATGTAAAGGTAGCTAGCACATCTGGAGCATCAAGCTACTTTTTTTTGTGCTAACTTTAGATATCTTAAACTTTGATTTCAATCTGTCGTTGTGCCAGCGTGAGATATCTGCAATGGACAACGTAATGCTTTCGATTAGAGCTGAAAGAACATTAACTATAACGCTAATGAACTTACTACAAAAAACAACTACAAGTAGCAAAGTGTCAGTTAAACGAGCTTTAACGTAGCACTGTACACACAGTGTAAATTGCGTTTGCTGGCAGTACAAACTACAAACGTAACCACGACTACAAACGTACGAACTCAGTTCAGAATGTAAGTTAAATAAACTATATTTTGTTAAAACATAAATACAGCTCCTCTCCTCCAAAGCCATCACTAATAGACTCCAATTAGCAGCCAGTTGAAAATACACTGCCCACAAAAACCTTATGAGATACCCCCTAATTTTTGTGAGCAGTGTATTATTGCCTAATAGCATAAATTATTGATAAAACATAGCATTAAATAAGCAAGTGTTACACAGAGTTGCTGTCACTGCAGTATATAGCTATTTTGGTGCTTTACCGATTAGCTGATTGCTAGTATGAGATTTCTGTTGAAAAGGAAAGGTGAAGTCTTGTTTTTTGGGAACGTATAAAGCACGAGTGGCTCACAAACCGGGGCAGTTTTCAAGCAAATATTGCCTTTGTAATATAAAATCAGTGGAAACATACCATAATGACTACTGTAGTAATGATTCCCTATAGACAGACATGACTTTTCTTGTTGAAGGTGGTTAATGCAGGTTAAAATCGCACGCTGTAAGGCTGAACTTTTACATTTACGTTTGTGCATGGACTACATGGAGTGCTATAAAACCTCGTTATGTGCTGTATCTAACAAATACGACCTTCCTGCAGTGAGACCCTGATTGTGTACACATCATGTCATATGAGCGTTAAAAAAATCTCACAACACAAACTATTTATATATTGCACATTCCGTTAATCTCACAGAGAAAATATTCAGAGCTATTAATACGGATCGGAATACTTATTACTATATTGGTGAGATATGTATTATTCTTATCTCATGCATGCTACTAGGAGTGTTTTTTTTTAATCAGGCATGCACTGTTATATCCTATCTGATATAAAAGGTGTCTTTCGGAAGCATGTGTGTGTGTGTGTGTGTGTGTCTGTGTGTGTGTGTTTGTTTTCATACAGGTTGTATCAGGTTCTCCAGCATCAGACTATGAGAAGAATGAACATCAGTCAGACGTGATTAAGTTACCAGTCCAATACAGTGGCAGTGAGTCTCTTTTTGGTGACATGGTGGCATGAATGAAAGATTCCCCCATTTTATCCACTAAGGTCCAAGATTGTGTTAGGATAGCCATATGGGTTTAAATGAATAGCTCGCTACCATTCTTTCCACAGTTGTTGGCTATGCAGTTCCAACACTGTTTCTTGCTACTGAAACTGACTTGCAATACAGTGTCAGATAGCTGCTGGACTCAAACAGTCTAAGCAGTTAACAATGGCATTATGCTTTTAGAATTACAGAAGAACGGAGCATCACGGCACTTGTTTATTTACAGGCTTGCGCCGTTTAACGACCATCCGATCAACATTCGTTCATTTTAACTACTAAGGTCTTTAAAATTTTGTTAGACTTTAGTAGGATATAAAATTCTGTCTTATAAACTCTGGACATTGTGGCCATAAACAGCTGATCACCTCAACAGAATTACTATTATCGTTACTATGCCTTACAGAATGTGTGCAGGCTTGCTTGTTAGCTCACTATTGGACTAGATATTGTTCTCTGACTATTTTGTGTAAATGACTCAATTCTTTTTGTGTGCATGACTTTTGGCTATTGGTAACAAGCTGTAAATGGTTCGCAAGTGTATGTGCCTGTCCTATTGTAAGTAGTACCCCCACTACCTGCATATTCTGTGTAACCTATAACTATACTGCTCACAATAATTAGGGGATATTTCAAAATGAAATTCAAAAAGTCAGATAAACGTATCGGGTCCATCATACAATCATGTTAGGTGTCATGCTTTAAGCTTGTATGTAATGCTCGTAACAGTACGTTACTGAATTCTGTTTGTATGTCACACACTGGAGCAAAGTCTTGAAAACAAGGGAGAGCCTTCATCTTCCCCAAATCACTGTTGCCAAAAGTGCCGTGTTTGCTTGTGCTTTCAAATGGAACTAGCATTTTTAACTACAGGGACGTGCCACTAAACGACCATCCGATTAATGTAGAGTTCGCTTTAACCGCTGCATCTTAACAATTATAATGAATATTAGTAGGAAGTTAAAATTTGTCTTATGTCCCGATTCAAAATGGCAAAAGTTTCGTGTCTAATAAACATCTCTGCATCGGCTTCTTGCGTCCGCCTCCAATTTCTGCCAGTCAAGACATTAGGCATGACACTTAAGGCTTCGGACGTCTGTGCCATTAGGGCATCTCTGATCTCTGATAAGGTATCGTGCCCCACAGTAGAGCAGTCTAAAAGGACCCTGGTCAACATCCATTTCAGTCTGCATCATGTGTCACAGAAAGTAATGCGGACATGTAAACGGCGCATACCTCTACAGTGGTTATAAAATGAGGGATAAAACTCTTGACTCTAATATACTATTTGGGTTTCCTGATAATGCCATAGCAACCACTGGCGTGAGTCAAGGCTCCACCAAGTGCAGCACTCTGTCCGAAGAGGTTCATAGATACGCAGTGGCTTTACAGGTCCAATAAAAACATATTAGAATCCTGATACATCCAGATTGGTAGGTACAATAAGTGTCATGTGGCCTGTGTGCCCCCGGTAACTGGATTTATTCTGACAATTACAAGTGGTTCAATGGGAGATTTGGCTTTGCTTATGTAATAGAGAGGTAGGAGATCAGTAGTAACTGCTTGAAAATACTGACAGTGACATCATATTGGTCCTACACACAGCACTAAAGTTAAGTTATACTAAAAGCGAGTAATCCGTTCTAGTGACTTGGCAGTTTTTTTTTCTTTTCAAGTCGCCTCAGCCAATCAGCTGAAGCTCAAACTAGTTCTAACAAGCAAAAACCAAATACTAAAATGACATTCCCCATGGGTTTTGCTGCCAGGAGTAAAATGTGCCAGTCAGCAAACCGTGTAAAAATAAAAATGGACTATGGTTAATCCTAAGCACTTGCTCCAGATCTTAGAATGCATCCAGACTTTATACATTGTGCATTATCATCATTACTGCTTTCAGTCAATCAATCAAGAGAAGACTCGTTTGTGCTTGAATTAGTGATGCTGTCTGGGTTTTCATATTAGTGTTTGACAGCTGATAGTGGATTCAGACGGGAATTTACCAAACCCATTCAAGGGTCCATGATCATGGAGAGGAATGTAATATATTGAACTGGTACATAGGAAATGTTGCAGTGACACCGTGGCAGTGGCAGTACACTTTTGGGATCATGAAACTTGTCCTTGAGTGCCAGTGTTATAATTGTGCATGCTTTTATCAGCAATTGGCAGTTTAGCCATGGTCCCTCACGCCATGTTTAGTGTTTTGGCTACGATTTTGGCTACAAGCGGGGGTAATGGGAAAGGGGTTTTCGAATGATTAAGGTTATGGTGATGGGTGATGTTTGTGCTGGTACCTTTGATTACTTCAGTCTTTCAACTTGAACCTAATCAGTGTCCCACCGTGGAGCTGCTAGACATTCTGTGTGAGATCTGTCGATCCTGATCGCACTCACTTCTCTGGTCTTCTTTACAGAAGATAAGCAGAGCTTCCCAAATTTTTTTTCCAGCTAACTCAGAAATCCAGCTATACATCGGTAAGCATCTTGGTGATGTTGACGTAGTTGGTGTTAGCCAGGGTGCAGTTGCCGGTTTTGAGGTTCTCCTCGCGGAAATCCTCGTTGCTGTTATTCACGGCCTCTTGGATCTCCATGTAATCTGATTTGCTCATCGTGGAAATGCTTTGGCTCTTCTTAATCTCCTCTGAGTCAATCTTAGGTACACTGGTCACGTTGAGGTACTGTGCCTGCTCCTCACCCTCTGTCTCGCGGTGGTAGAAATAGTTGAAATTTGAGACGATTACAGGTACAGGTAGAGCGATGGTCAGGACACCAGCGATGGCACACAATGATCCTACAATTTTACCACCTATAGTGGTTGGGACCATGTCTCCATATCCTACGGTGGTCATGGACACGACGGCCCACCAGAACGCATCAGGAATGCTGATGAACTGCGAGTCGGCTTCATCTGCTTCAGCAAAATACACAGCGCTGGAGAAGAGGATGACTCCAATGAACAAAAAGAAGATGAGCAACCCAAGTTCTCTCATACTCGCCTTGAGGGTCTGACCCAATATCTGAAGGCCTTTTGAGTGCCTTGAAAGTTTGAAGATCCTGAAAACACGAACCAATCTGATTACTCTAAGAATTGCTAAACTCATAGCCTGCTGACCTTGCTGACCATCTTCGGGACTTTCGGCCAATTCGGTTCCTAGGGTGATGAAATATGGAATGATAGCGACAATGTCAATGATGTTCATGATGTTCACAAAAAAGCCAGCTTTACTCGGGCAGGCGAAAAAACGAACAAGGAACTCGAAGGAGAACCAGATGATGCAGAGTGTCTCCAGGATGAAGAAGGGATCGGTGAAGTAGGTAGACGTGTAGCTTGACGTGGAGTTGCTGTTGCCTTTGTTCTCATTACGAAAAATGGGAAGTGTCTCTAAACAAAAACTGACAATGGAAATCAGGATGACCATGACAGATATTATGGCGATTATCCGGGCTGGACCTGAACTTTCCGGATACTCAAACAGGAGCCAGACCTGCCTCTGGAACTCATTCTCTGGTAGAGGTTTCTCCTCCTCTTTGATAAACCCTTCATCCTCCCTGAAAATCTCGATCGCTTCCTCACCCAATTCATAGAATCGAATCTCCTCAGAGAAAATATCCAAAGTCACATTCACCGGCCGCCGGAGCCTCCCACCTGACTGGTAATAGTACAGAATGGCATCAAAGCTGGGTCTGTTCCGGTCGAAAAAGTACTCGTTCCTCAAAGGGTCGAAGTAGCGCATCCGTTTTTTTGGGTCCCCCAGTAAAGTATCGGGGAACTGAGAGAGTGTCTTCAGCTGCGTCTCGAACCGCAGGCCTGATATGTTAATGACGACTCGCTCACTGCATTCATGGTCTGGTTCCGGGTCGTATGCATCCTGAGGTTGACCCGGATGAGCAGCTGCTTCATCCACAGGGTCATTCGTGGCGACGGTCATGATGTGAAAAACAAGCTTAGAAAGGGTAATAAACAGCTATACAAAGAGTTTACACCCCTGTTCACACCTCACACATCAGACATCAGGTCAGGATCATCTGCAAGCAACAGAAACAAACAAAAAACGTTTTTTTTTTGGTTTGTTTTTTTTTTAAACCCCACTTACAAACAAAAGCAACCAAATTTCAATAAATATGATTTATGTATGTGCATGTAAGCCGATCCACTTAAATTACCCACACTTAGAAATGGTAAGAAATCGCAACAGGATATAATAATCTGTCTTTTAACTCCAGCCGACAATTGCAGTTCATTCTGTGTGTGTTGCCAGATCTGCTTGATAAAAGCAACATATGGGCTTATCTTTTAAAAAGTTGCTTACAAATATAGGCAAATGCGGGATGCAGGTTTCTAATACGTAGCTGGCTATTTGGGCTTGCCATGTGATCCTGACTATCTCTCCAACATTGCTTGCTCGCGAGCTCACGTTTGGACTCGGTTGATGTGATTAGAGACTTTTTGTGTAGGCTGTAAATGGTGTTCCAAAATGTTTTTGCTATCCTACTGTAAGTAGTGCTCCTCTGTTTGTTCCACACTACTGGGTAGTGGCGTAATCTCGTGGGGTTGCTCTAGGGGTGTGATCTAAAAACGAGTGAACAAACTGCACCAGGAGAAATCTAGACACCACCAGCCTTCTAATCTAGGTACTTAGATTTGCTTCACTTGAGTGAAGATGGTTTGGCTTAGAAAAGATGGTAATGGTTAAACTATATTGGAAATCAGTTGCCATTAAATACATCTCTACAGCGTACTTAATTCCCATCAGCAAACAAATCACTGTGCATAATATGAAGATTATGATAAACATCAAGAGTCAGGCAAGGTACCAGCACAAAATAAACACTGAGGAAACTCAGTGGGATCATTCTGCAAAAAAGTATCTTATGAAAGAAAAGCAACAGACATTATTGTTGGATTATTAAATGCTTTCACACATTACAGAAAAAGACACGGTAAGAGAGTTCAAACAACTGTTGAATACTTTAAACCTGAGATATAGACTTTTAAAAATATACTTAGAGTAACAATAATGATAATTATTATTATTATCCATTATCATCCACTTAATCCACTGAATTTTGCGGGCCGCTCGGCAATTCTGGACGCAGGGACAGGAACAGCCCTAGACGGGAAGCCAACCCATCGGAGGGCACACACACATACAGCTACGTACACAGTCACACACTAAGGGCCACTTTATAGACACTAATTAACCAAGCACGCATGTCTTTGGTCTGTGAAAAGGAACCAAAGTACGCGGAGTAAACCCATGCAGACATGATGAGGACATTCATACTCCACACAGAAAGGACCCAGGCTGCTCCACCCTGGGATTGAACCCAGGACCTTCTTGCTGTGAGTCAGCGGTGCTACCCACCGTGCTGCCCTAATAATAACAATAATAATAATCATTATTGATCATGATATTTTGTCAAAATCGCACCTCTGTGTCACCTGTAAATGTACAGACTGATTCTAGGGTTCAGGGAAACAGTAAAGCTCACACAGACATAACAGAGAGAGAGAGATATCTGAGCTCTACTTCCCTGCACTCTGCCGGGATGCTTGCTAAATCGTCTGTTTGCTTTTATCTCTCTGGATGATCAATACTGCCCTTCTTGAAGCTGCATCACTTCTTTCACGCTTCAATTATGCACTGTAACCCGATTCGCCCTCTGAGTGCCCTACAGATCTGGATTGGATTTGATCCCCTTCCAGCACAGCGTGCATTAGCGCTGGAGGTTTGGGTATCGCAGTGTAACAGTAATGTCCTGTTAAATCTAAATTCAAAAACTAAAACATAGTTTTAAACACCCAACGGTCACCAAACAGGTAGTTAAACAATGTCTGAGACACCTAACCGAGACACAGACAGAAAAAGGTACCTCCTAATCACCCTAGATGCTTGGTCTCGAGGGTTTGTTCTTCTTCGGAAACCTCAAAGTGCAACGTAAAACTTTGCTCCAACTTTAAATACACAATAAATTATACGCTGCTCACAAAAATCAGGGGTTGCTTCAAAAGGAAATATCCCCTTATTGTTGTGAGTAATGGATAATTTCTAAACCCTTAAAACACTGTTTAAAAAACATTTTACACAGATCTCCACTTTCCTTACAACAATTCTACCCATAGCTGTTGATCTTCCAATGGCTCTTAAGAGGGACCCCCGAGGGCAAACTGCACCACCCCACTTTGTACTAATACAAAAAAGGTTCCAGTAAGCAACCTAAAGAATTCTTTAGTGTTTCCATTACGGGAAACCCTTGATGTAGATCCGATCATTCAGAACCCATTTAGAAGACTACAGGTATGGGCAGCAAAGAAGATTTCTTATTCAGAGAACATTTTTATGCCTATAACCACTAGAATAGTGGTGCACTAATAGAATTAGTGAATCTTTCTGGGGCCATCAAACCCCAGACTTTTACAATCAGATTCAGCATGTCTCGGAAAATGCTAGGGTTTAATAACAGTGTCTTGCACGAAAGCCATTTTACATCGCTCACAAAAGTGGTTCAACCCAGAAATATGAAACCAGTGCTAATCAATATCTTAAAAATGCTGTTTTTACTCCAAACAAAACACAACTTCCATAACAGCATTATCAACACATACTACTTACCTATAGTTTTCATTCATTTCCAAACATGCCCAGGGATCACTGATGGGTCCCTCTGTGTTGTGGTTCCTCTGCGTATCAGTGCGGCTCGGTGTTCCTCTGTGCTGCAGTGATCCTGGTCCTCCACCCAGGTTCAGATGAAGATGCGGCGCAGACAGACTGTTGGAGTCCACCTTCGCATCTCCATCACATGCAGGTGATCAAACATGGGGTCCAATAATGCCCGCTGGCCCTCAATAATGCCCTGAAGATTTAAATGCAACGATAGATACTGGGATGTGCACCCCCCCATCCCACCCCCACCCAGTCTGTGTGTGTCTGAGTGTGTGTTTGTGTGTGTGTGTGTGTGTGTGTGTTCAGGAGATCTTGAACTGTCCTGACCGCATTAGACATCTGCAAAGAAGAAAGTGAGGAAGGTTTCAGTCACACTGTATTGTTTTGTTTGCATGCATATTAGAAATAGAGCTTGGTTTGCATATTTTAACTAGATCGTGTGTTGAAACTAGACCAGAAAAGCCTGTAGCATTTCGTGATTAGGGAAATGTTCTCATCAGAGCAAGTGACAGGCGTGCATAAAGGTATTTTACGCAAACGCACTGTTCACTCCGTGCTATTTCGTCTTACTGGAGCTGTGCGTATTCAGATACCTGTATCCTGCACTCGGTGTAGAAGCCGAAAGTGAGAGGCGAAGCTGCAGTGCATCATGCTGCATCATGTCTAACAAAACCACACCACACCATGCATCAGCCGGAAGCAGGCGCGATTTTATTGTCATTATTTATGATCAAAAATGAAGACGGCTCGGTCAAGCAGGCAATGCAGCAAACACATGCACAGAAAGCAAAACAAATCATTCCCGACACCAATCTGTCAGGATCAGCCTCGATTCTCCGGCTTTTTCTTACTTGTTTCCATTCTCTCCACTTTAAAAGACGCGCATCGCTAGTTTACGTTCATTATCGTCCGACTTTCTGCCGTTTGCTTCATAATTGTGTGATTTTAAAAAACACCGTCCATCCATGCGTCAGATGGGCGATGCCGCGCAGACACACACATGTAACGCACACATTCGCACAGAGGAAACCTTGCGCTGAGGCGCAGTGCGCGTTCCTTCGTGCGCGGCTCCGTCCGTTAAGCGGGCGCGTCCACGGGAGCGCGCATTTCCCATTGAAATCCTTTTCCCGAAATATCTCCCAAGTATAGGAGTCATTCCGCTGAGTGGGTGCAACACTGAATTTACCTAAACATATTTAACTATTGATAATGAGTATTGGTCAATCTCAGGCACCTTTATTTGAATTTGTTAACGTTTGTTATGTTACTGTTAACAGTAAAAGGTAAGAGTAGCTACTGTTAGTAACAGGAGTTTTTTACAGATTTTGTTTTCTGTGCGATGTATGTATTCACACAGCAGCCATAATCATTAGGAAAGAGAGCACATTCCAATGGTTTAACACAATTTTGTATTTTTACATTAAAAAACACCTTAAATAATTTGAGTTGAAGTTGACTTTCTTCTTCATAGTTGGAATATAGCATAAATGTGCAAATTTGGTGACACAGCAATAAGTGGTGGTGCTGCATAGCTACAATTTTGATATTCATTCATTCATTCATTCATTCAGTCATTCATTATCTTCCGCTTAATCCACAGGGGGGTCTCGGGCCAGCCAGTGCCCACCCAGCAACTCTGGGTGCAAGGTCAGAAGTAACTCTAGATGGGACGCCAATCCATCGTAGGGTGCACACACACACACACACACACACACACACACACACACACACACACACACACACACACATACACACAGTCACACACTAAGGGCCATTTAGAGAAGCCAATTAACCTAACACGCATGTCTTTGGACTGTGGGAGGAAACCGGAGTATTCGGAGTAAACCCACTCAGACTCGGGGAGGACATGCAGACTCCAGACAGAAAGGACCCAGGCCACTCCACCCTGGGATTGAACCCGGGACCTTCTTGCTGTGAAGCAGCGGTGCCGCCCACGAGCCACCTTGCTAATTTGATATTCAATATTTGATTATTAAATATGGATATATCAGTTTTGATAGTCAGATTCAGTCAGATGGAGTTGCCATGAACCCCCAATGTTCATGTGGGTTTCCTCTGGATATTCTACTTTCCTAACACCTAAAAACATCCCAGAAGGTGGATTTACTACTCTAGATTGCCTAATAACTGCACTGATTTGAATGAATGGCAATGTTGTGTACAGCTACTTCCTTAAGGAGTCACAGGTACACGCCCTAACTAATATTACTGACACTATGTAGGACAAGCCCTGCTGCTCTGCTAATTATTCATGAGGAAAGCAGTGCATTATAATGGACACACACACACACACACACACAGAGCCTATATTGCATTAGAGTGTCTGGTTGATTTAGTGCTGCTGAGATCGGTGTTTTGTGGGACCTCAATATAAGCAATCACTGCAGCTCCCTTTTACAATAAATCCTGATGTATAAATACTGTGATTTATTACTTCTGTCAAAATGCTGATCATGGATATGAACACTGTAGGGTAAAATTTAATCGCATGGCTATATATAATCCATGAGAATGAAGCATTGATTTTTAGGGTAGTGCACATCTGAGGTGAAGACAGGACTTAATTCACAGTCAAGATTTGGATTATCATGTGAACTCCTGAAGTTTGTAAGCATCGTAACATTTGGTAAGATTTAATAAATGTTTATCTCTGCCTTTTCTCGATTGCTCTTATTTTATGTTCTTATTTTCTTCTGATGTTTATAGTTACTCAGTGAATAGGTTGTGTTAATAGGTACACAGTTGTTACTTTTATGATTATGATTGTTATGATGATGATGATGATGATGATGATGATGATGATTATTATTATTATTATTATTATTATTATTATTATTATTGTTGTTGTTATTACAGTGGTTCTTCTGTGTGGAGTCTGTGGGTTTACTCCAGGTGCTCCAGTTTCCTCCTACAGTTGTGATCATTGAACTTGTACTGATGTGTATCAATATAATCTTGTTCCTGTCATGAATATAGCCATGTGTGCTGAAGTGACATTTACTAACGATGATGATGATGATTATTATTATTATTATTATTATTATTATTATTGTTGAGGTTTTAGTTTTGTTCACTTCTTCCCAGTCAGTGTCTCAGAGCCTCTGTCTCTCCCAGGACATAGGGTGCTAACATAAACGTACCCTGATCAGGTCAGTCCTGACTAGGGAAGTACACTCCTCTGACGAGTCTCCTCTACCTCAACCAGCCAATCTTAAAAGCCCTCAAACCCAGGTCACTACAGTGGTGGGCTATCATATTAGTTTATTGTTCCATCAGTGTCCTATTATTATTATTATTATTATTATAGAGCAGAGTTGGCATAGTGTTTATTGTTGTTGCCTCACAGCTCCAGGGATGTGGGTTTGAGTGTCAGTGTGTTTGGACTGGTGTGTTGTCAAATCTCTATACTGGTTGAATTGATGCCTGACAGAATGAATTAGTAACCATAGCACTGTTCGTACACACACATGCGCTGCTGTGGCATGAGTATGAACTGTTTCTTCACTCTAATTTTCACATTTATCAGAGAAATATTCTTGAAATTCTTCAAATGATCCCATTTATATTACAATATTGATTTATTTGATCACGCAGCAACGTTTCCAGTTTCCATCTATACAATGTCATGCTTCTGCTTCCTCACACAGAACAGCTGATCGATTTTGAATGGGATTTCAGTCCTTCCTTCACCCTGCATGTGAAAATTTGTGAATATGTGTCCTCACTTACTGTTCTAAGGGCGAATGATGGAATGAGTTTACTCTCAGATGTTCGGAGATGTTTATGCCGTCCCATAGTGATTGCTGCTATGTAATCACTCACTCACTGCAGGGACAGACTGTGAGCACAAAGGAGGCTCACGGGGTGAAAAGACATAGCAAACCTCACAACCACACAATCATTCTACAGTTTTATACTTAGTACAATCATACACTCAGTATTAGTGGTGGCTGCTGGTCTTCAAAGAGGAGAAGCTCGTTGTCAGCTTACATCATAACGTTTGTTAATTTATTTATACCTAAATTTTGCCCTCTGTTCCTTTTCAAGAAAATGCTCTGTGACCCTGTCGTACCAAGTAGGCGTCTTTTCCAGGGACATGACTTGTGTCCTATCAATGGTTAGCAGAGATGGGCTGTTTAGATGGCCTTGGCCCATTGTGTTGCAGGAGTAAGATCCTTTTTAAACAGGAGAAAATCCTTTGTACACCCACAGACAGAGCTCCGATTGTTGACACTAACGATAACAGTTTGTACAGATACTAACAAAACGATATTAAACTCGAACACAGAAATGTTGAAATTATGTTAAACTGAAATAAGGAAATGCTATGAATATGTTTTATATACAGCGTAAGACATAAACAAGAAACAAAAAAATCTTGTCTTTCAAATTCATTTGCAATTAAACATTCCATGCAGTCCCATCGAAATGATTTGACGCTCAGCTTCTACGAGCAAATGCATTGAGCATAGACCATAAAACGATTTATTCAAATCTATGGCATTGATGCTACAGGAATATATGAGAAGTTATCCAAATCGAGTCGATTTATGAAAAGTAGCTGTTTCTGAATGAACTCATCGTGGGTACTGGGTACAGGACTGTGGTAGCTTAGCAGTTAAGGTACTGGACTCTGGACCTGAGGGTCCAATTTTCAAATCCCACCTCTGCCAAATTGCCATAGTTGAGTCCTTAAGCAAGGCCCTTAACCCACTATGTTGTAATCGTAAGTCGCTCTGGATAAGGGCGTCTGCTAAATACCTTAAATATAAATATGTTCTAATACATTTGTAGCCAATAAAAAGTTAACATAACTGTAATATTTAACTTTTGAATTTTTATGACATTTTAGGGGATGCTGAGCTTTCCCATTCTTTCTTGATGTACAGCTTCAGTAGCTTAAAAGTCCGGGGTCTCCCAGACGTTTTACACAACATCCTAACTTCATTGGAACTGGGGTTGTAAATTACACACTTGTTATAGTCATACACTTACAAGCCTACACTTATATATACTCAACATCAAATACATTATAAGCACACAGTCATTATAAACACACACTCATTATAAACACATCTATAGCATACACATACTCAAGTTATTCTGCTGAATGGGAGCCATTTGCTTGTTGTAATTCTTAAAAATTAAACCTAATTTTCTATATTTGTAACACTGAATTACAGCACTTATTTAACTCTCAGATAAAATTCAATGTCCTGGGGACACAAAGGCACCCATTCGGTGGAATGGTTTACTCATTAAAAGCACATACTCAACAACACAACACACTCATCTTCAGGTTCTATACTGCTCCCAAAAATTAGGAAATAACCTCCATGAATATGAAATATTACATCATGAAATATCCTTTTCATTTCATATCCTTTTCACTGTTTGTGAGCAGTGTATATGCCTCAAGGGCAGGGCGACAGGCGTAGTTTCCAGTGTTGATTGTTTATGAACATTAGACATAGTGACACACGGTGCACACAAAGCGACATGGTATTAAAATCAACAGACACTATGTTAACGATTAACGGTTACTCAACAGGACACAGAGCTAATTCAAGTTGACAATGAGAACAGGACCAGACGAAGTAAATACAGTCACAATGTGCACTGGGTGAGACACTGACAGTACGAATAAAACAAGTTAATGACACCAAACAATACTAACACACTGACGCTGGTAACAGGACAACACATTGCTAATCCAAATATACAAAGCTCACAGAACATGACAGGGCAAAGGCAAACAGACTGTGCTAATAATAACTATCAGTGTTAATACAAACCATGCTAATATTTACAGACAGTACTAACAGAACAACACAGTGCTGTGACCCACAGACCATACTAATGCTAATAAAATATTAACTTTACCTAACAATGCTAACACACTTAGACAAAAGACTACAGGACTAAATAACGCTGCAAACCAGAAAAAAACAGTGCTCATACAACCAGGTAAGTGAACAGGATAGTTACATAGAAAACCAGAAACCACTAAGCATACAAACAGAAGGAAGAAATCCAGCAGCATGGAAGCACCTGTGGGGTGAAATGGCCAGTGTACTGGAAGGGGAGTATTTATAAGTAATGCTCAGTAGGCTGTAATTGCTATAACTGCTACAGAAAGGGAAAGGGGAGCTATGAGGAATGATGTGGCTCACCATCCTATATCTCTGTGACACTTGTTATAATCACACACATTGTAAGCACACATGGCACAATCACACATTCAGTTCAATCACAAAGTGACTGTCATTACACACTTACACTCTAAACCCTGACGTTGTCTTCACTAAAACAAATGGGTAATCATTAGTAAGTTTTACTTGAAATTTTGCATTTTACTACCAGTACACCAAAATCAAAGTTGCGTTCACGTTGCTTGCTGTAAATGTCAAAATTAATGGTGTTTTTGAGCTTTGAATACACAAAACAACAAGTTTTAGGATTTATCTAACACGTGTTGCGTGATCTTTGCCCTGATTGGTCACACTAAACTTTGGCACTAACGTCCCCTCTGATAGAGCAGGCTGCACCGAGATATCGCTTAAGTAGGGAGAAAAGTTATTTTAGCTTTTCATTTGGCTTTTGTTCATGTCTGCTAACTGCCCCAGGGAATTGTTAAAGTGAACCTTCTTCTGTACAACTTTATATATTCTTCTTACAGCTCTGTTTCAATGAGGTTAACATTAACCGCTTTATTTTAGACATGTAACAATAGATGACTAGCTAACCGAGTTATCTAGCCCAACAAGGTTCTGCTTAATACTTAATACTTAAAACATCAGTTAGGAATATTAATTGCCATCATTTTTTAAGTTCTCTTGAAATCAAGTGTCTGCTTTGCTGACCACATAGTTGCTATCTTTCCCTCAATTTTATTCAGAGGACAACAATGTTTTCCATGTCTGCACCAACACTGTCCTTGTACATTATGTTCAATGTTGAAATGTTCCCTGATGCCAAAGCATTATTGATAATAAACAAGTTCATATAACTGAAATGTTCTCAGTGATGTTCATTTACAATAAAATATTAAAACGTTTACATACAAATGAGTAAATATTAATTATCAGTAGTAGCAGTAGTACTTAATTGTTCAAGTTCATTATAATTATTATGTTTAGAGTCAACTTAACTTATTACGTAAAAGCAACTGTGAATTTAAGTAATATAAACTTTTGATTAGTTCACTTTGCTTACATAATTAATTTTATTGAATGTAGAGACCATGTCTATGTAACTCAATTATCTTAGTTTTGAGAGATGTCATTACTCAAGTTTTTTTAAACAATGAGTTACCTCTATTTTTCTGATTAGATTGAACTTATTAGAGTTAACAGTGAGTGTAATCAGTTTTAAAATGAGTAACTATGATTATGCAATTGTTACAATCTCACATGTATGACAATATCATAAACATTACAATCACAGTTTCACTGTCGCAAACTGTCTGTAATCAGGCAAACCTTTGGTGACAGTATAATATCAACACAATATAATCACACAGTGTAATTACACAAAACAGCATTTTTACTACCAGATAGTATAATCACACTCAAACCAACCACAACAATCACAAACTGACTTTAATTTTATATACATTTATTATTATAATCACTCAAATATCTTTTACTTCATTGTTCTCATCTTGCATCCCATTCTATTGATTTTATTTCCCTCTTTTTGAGCTGAGTTGTTGAGCTAAGGTTTCACATTGGATAAATCCCAACCCTGGATCTGTGTTACAGTAGTGAACACTACCCTAATGTTATGAATTCCTCTGCCTGAGTGCAGTGTGTAGACAAGAAGCAGTGGCAGCAGGTTGGGTGTGCAGTGTCATCGAGAACAGTGTCCGTTAAAAACATCACCGATAAGCTGATGTGTGTTTGATACAGGTTATGCGAGAGTCGCAAGATGAGCTGTACGAAACGAAACACGGTCCTCAAATTGAAGAAGATTGAATTAGTAATGACTGAGGGAAATCTATGTGGACTTCAGTGGAGAAATGAAGATCAGGTTTCAGAGAAAATGTTCAGCTAAATGGCCGAGACAGAGACAGCGTGAAAAACAGGACACTTGTTCCTTCTGTATGTCAATTTTTATTCAAAAGTTTGAATTGTCACTCTTTTTAAACATATTAGGAAGATTTCAATGGTACTTCTAAATATATTTTAGGCTTCTCTGTTACACAGAAATATGAAATTGCCTCACTCTGTACAATTTGTGTTAAAAAGCCTCACAATGCAAACAAACAAAAGAGTTTGTTCAGTTGGCCCATTGTGTTTTAATGAACATAATGGAAGTGCCTGTAGCACCTTCGCGGTGTTTATCTTGTGTTTATTACTGCATATTACTAAAAAGCAATACTTGAATTGAATTAAAGCATTCTAATGCTTTTATGTGTTCTGTAGCATACTGTAATGTTAGACAGCCTTCCTGGATTCCCCTCTGCTGTGTTTGTGCTATGTGAAGGGCAGTCTCCTTGGTGACCCTGTATGTTGAGAGGCTCTGACTGTTTACAAGGGAAAACACAGTTTGAGTTGATGACAGTCCAAATGAAAGAAAACATCAGTCTGACTCTCCAAATTAAACAAAGGTTAATAATGAAATGAAAAACAGTGTGATGATATCAAGGGTAGAGTCAAGTGAGATTTATTTATATAGTGCTTTTTTACAATGGAGTTTTACAACATTATATTATCTTAATTACATAACAAAACTCCCTAAACATTATAATGAACAAACCTTGGGAGAGCAAGACTCAAAAAGGGACCTGTTCATCTTGGGTGAATCAGATGTTTTTCTGTAACACATTTTATAAAAAAAAAAAAAAAACATTGTTTCAAAGCATCTTTTAAACACATTTAGGTGGTCGGCACGGTGTTGCAAGTGCTTCACAGCTCCAGAGATTCATGGCTTAGATCCTGACCTAGTAATCACAATGGTACACCATCTCTTGGTCTGCCCCCCAACACACACACACACAAACACACACACACTAAAATGAAAACAGGGGTTTCCTCTGATTACTCCCCATTCCCTTCACATTTTAAAAATATGCATCAATTCAAGTGCCAACTCTAAAAGTGTCCCAGTATAAGTGTGTGCAAGGTGGTTCCTGGCAAAGGTGGTTCCTGCCATTCAAGATGTGCTGCTGAACTCTAAAATCCCACTTGACTTGGAAGGCCTGGATAGGATTTGGTGTGGTGCTCAGTATGGACAGGAAATAGAGCTCTTTCTTGATGACAAAGCAGTGAGTAGTGAAATATTCATGGAGTGAGGTATATTAAGCCTCCACTAGTTTGACTACTGTATGAAGTATCATCTACATCAATACATCAGATGTAAATTGGTATGGTCTACAGGTGTACCTACCGAAAAGTAAGCGTTGATCAAACATGGTACCCAGCGTATACAGAATTGTACAAATATTTATTACATACAAAGTCCTATCATTTAAGCTAGATAAGGTCCATAAAAGGAAGAAATATTACTTATAATAATGAATACTGGTGTTTCTTTCGGAACAGGGCACACACACACTCAATAACACTACAACTCTTTAGAGCCACCAACTGGCCTAACGAATGTATTTAAACTGTGGAAACTGGAGTACCTTGCAGTGACCCATGCAGACTACGTACTCCACACAAGAGGTGTCAGGAATCTAACCACGGATTTCTGGAGCTGTGAGGAAACACCTTGTGTGCACAGTGTGAAGTACAGGAACTGGTTTTGGAGCCTGTGCAATGGTGACCAAGGAAAAGCAAGACAAAATGTGAAAAGGTGGGGAAAAAACCAGCTTCAAAACACAAGAACCTACAGTGACTGTTTATTATAAGCAAGTTCTAACACTATGGGTATTTCGTGCGACACCCACACAATACACTAGCATGTGGTAGACAGAGATTGGAACCTGGAAAAGGTTTTTTAATAGTGACCATATGGACCAAGCCATGTTGTATGTTGTTGTGACATAATGCAGGTAAATTTGCTGTTTACTATTTAAACGCTTTTTCAAGTCAAAAAAGTAAATTCCCCCAGCTTTTGAACATTTAAAATGATCGTGCAATAAACATTGTGGCCTCTAGATGTCACCACTTAAACAGAAAGTTAAACAGAAGAGGAAAGTAATAGCGCGGAATTCATAAGATAAAGAGCATAATTTATTAATTCGGTTGATCCTGCATAAAATCACTATGAATACACACTGGACTATCAAACTCTGACCCACTGTTACACACCTGGTCTTAATCATATGGCCTTGGAAGACCTGGCAAAAACACAAACCGGTGTCAGTGCTGTGACAGATTTATATGTTGTATCTAAATATCAAAGGCTAAAGAAATATATACTTTATGTAAATGTTGTTTATGTGGAGGTGATATACAGTGCTTACAAAAATAAGGGGATTTCAAAATGAATATAAAGAGGATTCCACAAGAACTGCTGGATAATCTGATCCTGTCCATACCCCATCACTGTCAGTGTGTTTTGGCAGTTTTGGGTGACCATACACCCTACTGAACAGTCAATGTGGGGGCACTCTGGTCCAGTTTGACATACTCAATCACCATCATTGAGTTTGCATCTCATTTGCTTAATCAAACAACTTTCTTATGCTTTTCTAATGCACTCTCGTTTAATGAAATAAATTCTCTTTTAATAACTTCATATTCATTTTGAAATGTCCGATAACCTTTGTGAGCATGTATAATGCCGAACAGTGAATCTATATAAAGCAAACATGCTCACTAGATCAAATTGTATTTATAGAGAACCCTTTCTTTAGTTCAGCTTTATATCATGGTGATTATACACTAATGGATTGCAAGCACTGAAGCATCAGTTCAAATAATTTGTTTATAGTGGCTATGGTTATGGTTATAGTGGTGGATATGGTGGCTTATGGTTATGTTATTCATTAGTTATAGCAACATCAACATTAAGAAATAACTTGATTATTGTAACAAAATCAGTTCCCTGTATTTTTATTCAGTTATTCTGAAATACCGAGGAATTTGTTCTTTCTAACTATTTTCCATTGACATTATATTACTGTATTTCACAAGATCAAAAATTCCAAATCTACCTATCCTTGTGGGGACATTTGGTCCTGACAATGATATATCATCTTGACCCATACACACAGTCATAATTTTTGCCTCATAAACACCCACTCAAACGATGGGATGCTTCCTGTAGACATCTGTGACCTTCTCATCTAAGCCATCCAAGGAGGATAGGTCCCTTGTTGAGTTTTGGTATTCCCAAGGTTTAATTCTTATAACATTTGGGGAGTTTTTTCGTTCCACTGTTACTGTCTAAATTTGGTATTGGGCTTATAAGATAATATAATGTTGTAAAGCTAAAGAAAGTGTATATAAATAAATCTGACTTGATTTGACTTGACCTTCTCACAGAGCATCAAACACATGCACACACACACACACACACACACACACACACACACACACTCTTCAGAAGCCCAAAGCAAGTCTTTGGATTTTTTAAAAGGAAGCTGCTATTTTTGTAAAATAAATACCCTTGTGTGGACATTTGGCCAACATGATGCACTATAAATATGCCCCAACACACACAGATATTCACACATTTCCACCCACACACACTTCTCTCTCTCTGATTACCTAAATGGCTCCCTAACAAGCTACTTCCGTTGCCAATTTTATAGAGGTTAAGGTTGCTTATAGCCTTTTAAATACAATGGAACCTCAGAATTCCAACTTAATTGGCTCCAGAAGGCTGTCTGATTTGAAGTTGGAATCATATAAATAGGATTAATCAGTTCCTGACCTCTAATGATTGTTTGCTAATGATCTATATTCATATATAATTATTAGTTATTAGCAAATGAATGTAATACAATATTAGTAATCAGTATGCTACCTTTGGTTGAATTTATTGTACAATTATAAGCATTAGTATTTGTGAATTAACTTTTATTCTGCACTTTGGCCGACGTTTGTCTTTTACATTTGCTATGTAAATAAAGATAACTTGATATGTTGTAGTTTTGTTATGTTTCGGACACTGATATGCTGGTCAAGCAGTTTTTACCAACAAACTAGTGATCTTTCTGGCCACTGTATAAAATTAAAAAGCAAAATATTCCCTTTTTTAGTGAGACTAAGGATAGGGACAGAGTTCAAAATTAAAAACCATAACACATAAGTCATAGAAAAATCACCATAAAGACCATAATGCACCATAGTGTGTGTGTGTGTGTGTGTGTTGCACTGACAGCAATACACCCCAGTGGTTTTAATTCTAAACAAACTGTGGGAGAACGTCTCTCAGACAGTATCCTTTCTGTCCTTCGTCTTCCTGCTCCACTGTTTGCTGGAAATGTCAAACACAGTGCCTGATCACTTCAGCAGTCTGATACTGGTGCTCAAAATTCTGTCTTTCAGTTCCTTTCTACAGTCGTTGCTTTATACCCAATGAAATAACGGCTCTGGATGTTGTTGCTACATCAGTCATTAAAGTCACTGTAACTAATAATATGCAATCTGAATCTGCTAGGGGTTTTTTGAGTGTTTAGATTTTTAATATTCAGTAATTATGGTAAAAATATAATATGCATGTTTCTTCCACATTCTATGAAGTGTGTTGCTATAACCTGGATATTTTTTTCTCTCTGTCTTTAATTTAGCCAGGTGAGTCATTAAGAACTGCTTCTTATTTACAATGGCAATCCATGTTAATATCTGGATTGGATTAATCTCCACACAGAAGGGACCCAAGCCGCTCCACCCCGGGATTGAACCCAGCGGTGCTACCCACCAAGCCACTGTGCTGCCATGTTAATATCTACAGGTATGGAATCTGCGAATGTTTTTTCCTTTTTTGTCTAATGAACAAAAGACAAAGGTGGGCAGAGGATCTCCAATAATCAACTGTATGAGATATTTATTCAAATGTTTAAAAACAATGTTCCTAAAAGAAAGGTTGAAAGGGATTTCCATATTTCAGTGCTAACTTTTTCATATTTGGCACGTTTTGACTTGTTGATAAATGCGTGGCTATTCCTAGAAAAGACGGGAATTTAAAAAAGGTGTTGCTTAAAAATCTGACTGTACTTTTCTGTGCTGCCCTCACAGAACTGAAAATGATCTTTACCAAGGAACCTTACCCAACCCCATACCATGAAAGACCCTGGCTTTTGGACTTGAACTTGAAAATGATCTGGATGGTCCATCCAAAGCACCATCCAAACAACTAAAGACAAAACTAAAAAGGGCAACACTGCAGGAAAAGATTGAGATCCACCACTGTAGACAGACATTTTTCTGACTTCACACTGAAGCTTATAATACAAGCTTCTCCTTTCCAGTCATTCACCATTTGTATTGGACCATAAACTTTTGTGTTTTAAAAATGTATCACGAAAAATTAATGAAGTTATAAAAGATGCCAGTTGTTATAGTTTTCGTCTACAGCTGGGGGTTTCAGTTACAGGTCAGGGTTAATGAGATAGAGGTTACCACCAACAGAATCGAATTAGCAATAGTGAGTAGAAGTGTGTTTAAATTGCACGTCCCGAAAAGAAACCGTGTGTGTGTGTGTGTGTGTGTGTGTGTGTGTGTGTGTGGTACACTCTCCCCTATACGTCATCTCCAGTTTCTCCACCGCATAAGGTTACTTACCGCTGGCCCATTGCATTAAAGTCGCTCTGAATCCAAATGGAGACAAGAACTTATCAGCTCTAAATGCTGACCCACTTCTCTAGCTCATCACCCAGGTAAGCCAGGTGTGTAGAGCTACGTGTGTATAGGTGTAGACTGACAATCCACTAAATTCTAGCTTGACATGATTTAGTGACATCTGTGTGTATAGTTGAGTGTGCTGCAGGTTTTGTTATCTTATTTACACAGTGGTTGATTTTATAGATGTCTTTGTGCTAGTTGCACTTTAGTTACCTTTATTTCTCAGCCACCTTTCATGCAAAAGCCACTGCAAATCTGGACATGTACATTACCCTGGAGAAGCCCACACAAAATTATTCAGCACTTACTAGCATGCTGTTACATGTTTTACTTCATGCTTCAACACATCCAGTCTCTGGATTAGTAATATTAGCACTGATTATGTTCCCAAAATGCAGTGCAGAGCTGTATGGCGTATGCAGCACTGTGACACAGTAAAGTCACAGGCAAAAGGATATTATTGAAATTATTATTACTGAAAAATGTAATCACGTCTCATAGGGTAAATGGAGGGTTTACACCAATTTTAGTGCAGTTGTCAAGCACACACTCCACTATAGTACTTAATTTAAGAACTACTTGTGCAAACCTCTTATTTTCATCAGCGAAAGTGAATTCATGGTCCCGGCGAAATGGCAAAACCTTTGGTGTCTGATCAATAAAAACAGTGTAAGGAATTATTTTGGTGAATGGAATGCATTGCGCAGGGAAAGTATACAATTTTTTTCTGATGATGCTGGATGGTCTCGTCCACAATGAGATTTAGCCTTAACACCTTATTGGACCCCGAAGCTTTAGGGTTCAAATCTTTGAAGCTGACACCGCTTGGATTGTATCATTTGTAAGTCAGTCCGGTTAGAGCGTCTGCGAAATCCTGTAAACGTCATGCAAAATGCAAAATTGTAGAAATGGCACCATAACCTTACTTTGTACTTCAACTCATGTTTTTCTAGTTCAACAGCAAATTCTTAAATCCCATGAGCATTTGCCAAGGTGTATTTGTCGACCATCCCAACAATTCAAATAATTCCTTAATATGGCCATGGTTGAGTTTTTATTTTTGAGACTGACATTAAAACTGACACAACGCTGTCACTTTCTGGGAATTGCCCAATTTCATGTCCACTGTTTTCCATCTTATCACTGCTGGGGCCACTAAGCCACAAAAGCAGTCACAGGTTCACTCATTCACCTCCAGTAAGAATCAAATGCGAGTCATTAGGCTCACTAGAATCTACATCATCCTACATCAAAAAATATATAAATGGATACATAGATTCTTAAATGCTAAAATATTTACTTAATTAGTACAATTTAGCATAATTAGTAAACCTAATGCATGCCTTTATAATGCGGGAGGAAACCGGAGCATCCAGAGTAAACCCACGCAGCAATGAGGATAATATGCAAACAGAAAGGATCCAGGCCATTTGAATTTTTATTAATTATGAGAGATAACTCAGTAAAGCCCATGCATCTCTGTGTCTATGGCGCGTGTGTGTAAAACGATTGTATGAGTAAGAGAGTCATCTGTTCCTCTGAAAATTAATGTAACATTAAGTAATTAGTGACTTCATGTCACTAGCCTTTGTCACACTTATCCAAATGCAGGTCAGCTGAATAGTAAGTGAATTGGAGGCGAGGTATACATTTCCTGCTTCTCTCTCACTTACCTTACAGCTATATAGTATCTTAAGCTATAGGATTCGGGTTCAGGTCAAGATTCTCTGACTTTGTTGTGTCTGCCTGATAATGAGAACCAAATGAAACAAAAATATTAAAGTAAAACTTGTCAATACATTTCTGCGAGTGGCAATAGGATTATATTTGCTACTGAAAACCAGGTTGAGTTTTACATATTAGATGAATCTGACTATTAATATTATTGTGCTTAATACAGCAAGAATACAAGGATAATGTATAACTTTTTCATTCTGCCTGACTAAATTGTCCCTATGCCATCAAAACCAAGCTTAATCTGTAAAACATGAGGTAAGGGAACACCAGGCGTGGAGTGATCCAGTAAGTGGGCAGAGAGATTATATGACACATATCATCAAACTCATTTTGACAGGTGCCCCGCCCCCTGACATCCGGTCTAACTCCCGCCTCCTGACTTCCGGTCTAACTCCCGCCCCCTGGCATCCGGTTTAACAACCGCCCCCTGGCGTCATATCTAACTCCCGCCCCTTATGTATTACCCACCACCGAGGGGAAGGGGGTGGTAGGGCGGGAGGGGGGAATCAGATGACTAAGCAATTGATTTAATAAAGTATCGATTTATGGCATGTGGTTAGGTTGCTAAAAAAGTTACGACACGCTACCCTCTCAACTGACACATAAATA
>JAUZST010013259.1:0-11102 GCA_034779995.1 Parotocinclus haroldoi
AATGTAGCAGACAGTAAAGAGAGTGATATTTTTGATCTGCTAGTGATGTATGCCAAGAGAAAAATAAGCTGATATCAAATGCATCGCTATGACAACAGCCTGTGGCAGTATGATTCAAACATACTTTTGTTGCTTTCGTTTCTCATATTTAAACACTGCACTGCTCAAGTTCAAATCCCAAACCACTCTGGATTTTTCCAAAGGAAAACAAATCTGGCAAACAAAAATAAGGTAAATCTAAGCACTCACATGGCATCAGTACAGACAGAGGGTTATAACGTATGAACATATTTGCTTACACACAAAGTACTAAACGCTCAGGTAGATCCTGAAATCAGTTTCCCAAACCCATTTGCTGCCTTGCTGATATGTGCAGGTAATCAAGCCCATGTCATTGCATAACAGAAAACTACTGTCTGGTTTTTTTTTTCATTGCGATTCAGAAATTCAGAAATTCACTGCCCAAATAATAGCAGGTCCCGTCGGCTACATCAGTCTAATAAACAAACACCGCTCACACCAAGGCAGCAAAGCTACCTTAGCTACCTTAGCTAAATCTCCACAGAGCTCAGGAAAATATCTGCATGATACAGACCACACATTGACTCATTCGGTAATGTACACTAATTAGGCTTCCCTCTCTCTTCCTGTGTGGCCTACTGTAGCCCATTGATTAAATATTCTCATTGAGATGTTCATTGACTAGCCTGGGAGCTGGAGCATTAGCTAGCTGTAGGCGCGGAGCTATTTGCTGTGTGTGGTGGGCTTAGTTTAAACTGATCTATCTCCTTTAGGTTTTTAACTTTGATCTATACTAAATCATTCCGCCATTGCAGCAGCATAATGTCGCTAATTAAAAGAGAGATAGAGGGAAAGTTTCTTGGCGAAAGACAGGGAGGGAGACGAAAAAAATGTTGATGTTAAAATTAGTTTTAAGTTGCTTTAAGCGATACTGTTCATTCCCATAGTAACAGCACGATTCATTTTCATGTATTTTAGTGAGTTCACATTCATCTGGTTAACGTTTCTGTCCAAGTAACATTTAGATTTGCATTATTATTATTATTATTATTATATTATAGTGCGCCACAGTTAGTAGTGATTTAGTTATGTAATAATTTCCTAACCCCAATATATACACGGGTCTTTTTCCAGATAACGGTAATAGTGGTGGCTTGTGAGCTTGAATCATAGAGAGTCCTTCAACAAGACCCTTAAGTTCCATGCGCTTTTCTATAGGACAAAACATACCAGAGGTTGGCAGAGCAGCAAAAAGTTAACACTCATTGCCAAAAAATAATTACGCAACCAGATACGCTCACTGGCAACAAAATAGCTCACCAAGAAGGAATGTTCTGTGTGAACCTTAATGATGCAATACAGTATGTAAGTGATTATGATATTAGAGCTAAATGATATGTTTATTGGGGAAAACTGAACAGGAGGCTGCAGTACCCTGTTGGGTTGGATCTAGCCTGGATACAAGATGAGACCTTGCTGGGCATCTGCCAACCGGGCAGGCCTAGGAAGTGTTGCAATGCGGCGACATTGTGTGAGGGTGAACATTATCCTGCCGAAAACTGGCAGCTCTGGCGTGCACGTGGCTGCACATATCGCTGGCCAGTTAGTGTCCCTTATATCCCTACTAGGCGTAACCTAACCCTATTTACATTATTACGTTATTTAAATGTATTCGTTACATTCACGCCTATTTATTGTAGCTGTTGGAACATTTACAAATATACTTTCTATGCACCGCCAACATTATAGGGTAATGATCTTCAGAAACAGTACAACGTTAAAGGAAGCTCATGGATGTGGGTAACAAAGTAAAAGTGCACTAATGTCTTTGCAAAGGGACGCATCAAGTCTGGGGTCCTGTGGTTTTGGACTCGATGTGGATACGATTTGGCGTTTTAGCAATGGTGCAATAAAATACTGCCAATTGCTGGAGCCACACCTGGATTAGTAACTCCATATTTTTTCAACTGATTTTCATTCCTCTTTTTTTTTTAAAGCATGATTTAGCCTTTTACCATTTAACATTTAGCAAAGTGGTCTCTTAGATGCTATCCTTCCAAAATATCATTCCTGATCAAGCTGCTTCAGGCTGTACAAGGTTCAACTTGGCACCCCAATGAAGCTGCCAGACAATGTTATTGCTCAACTGTTAGAAGGGGTCACACTACCTACTTGCCACTCTAGCCTTAATTAATCAATTAATTGAATAATGTATACAAACTTACTGTATCCCTGGTTGTATTCTAATAAAGAGACCACGAAATAATTACATCCAAAAAAAGGATTCCAGATGTAGCCATATTGTGTAAGTACACAACAGGAGGATGTTTTATCAGCTGCACGTATTCAAAGGGCTTCTGAATATGTGGGAGAAGTTCCAGTTTGTGTACAAAGATTTTGATGTTTAAAACCTAACATTCATTCCATGGGGTTGAAAAGTTCCAAGACGGTAGATATTTTTTGGAGTTCCCTTACATGGTTGATGCCAGAGCAACAAATGGCAATGCAGCAATATATCAATGATGGAATGTTTGGTCGTATTAAAAGACTTGATAGACCAAAGTTACTCAACAAATCGGTCAGCGAAACTTCTCTTCGCTTCTCCGGTGTAAAGCTGATCACTTCTCTTGCAACAATTACAGCGGACAAACTCCCGTAGTGATACATGAAGAAGAATGCTTAATGATCGCTGATTCTTTTGGACTGGTTGTTTGGGTGGTGTTAATAAATGTACAAGTGGCGCATCAAATGCGACTGCAGGCTACCGTTCCATGAGTATGCTCTAACCGGTCATTTATCTCACTCCCCTCTGTGGGTGATTAGTGAGGGGTTCTCAAAGAGGGATGCAGTCTCTGCATCATCCTGGAGGATTCTGAAGTGCTCAAGTATAATACTGGCCACTGTAGGATGATAAGTCAGCAGCAAAGCAATTCTTCCCACCTTAACAGTAAATGGTTAATAAGTAGGTATATATGGTCAGGTATATACAGTATATGGAGAGGACTTGTGCCTAGTTCTGT
Organism: Parotocinclus haroldoi; assembly: GCA_034779995.1. Taxonomy (NCBI): domain Eukaryota; kingdom Metazoa; phylum Chordata; class Actinopteri; order Siluriformes; family Loricariidae; genus Parotocinclus; species Parotocinclus haroldoi. Next base: position 3,042 of record JAUZST010013259.1, read on the forward strand.
GTATTGCAGAATAGTGCTACGCAGTGATAGACAGCGCGAATAACAGGTAGAAAATCCTGTATAAAGCCTTCCAGTGATCTCACGTTTACAGCACAGATACGGTTATTGTTATAATTGATATCTATTTTTTAGCAGAATGTCCTGGTATTGAACGTTGGTTTGCAGATTCTTAATGCGTACATGTTATGCACAGTCTCATGCATGTTAGCTTTACAAGTCAGTTCATGTCTAAACGTCACGTCCATTTGCCGTTTCTGCCTCGCATCAAAGTGGTTGTGGATAAAAAAGCGGGTAACAAATGTCTATTGTCCAGGCTGTTACTCCAAAGAGCTGTTTTTCGCACAACAGATGCACTCCACTGAAAAAGGACACAAGAAATGCCCCGCTGTCACTTTACAGGATCTAGTGACCCTGTTGAGACTGATGGATTTCTGGTGTTTCAGCCGGATGAGATTAGGGTTACTACACCAGCTCAACAAAAGCAGTAGGAGTTAAAACAACAACGACAAAAATGGAAAATACAATCTTTTGTGTCTCAGATAGTGATCGTGGATGACCCCCAAAACAAAGCTTATCAGCACCTACGTTCAATACAACTAATTTGTCACTGACTGTGGGATCAGATAATCTTGCCGTTACACAAACTTAGCTCTGCAAGAGCATAAAATAGTATTTGCTCGTTTGCGTACCTGAGTACAAACGTGTTTGTATATATTTAGTATTTGTCTATTTAACATCTAGGCCGCCCATGGAGGACGGGTCCCCTGTTGAGTCTTGGTTCCTCTCAAGGTTTCTTCCTACCATTTTAGAGAGTTTTTCCTTGCCACTGTCGCCCTGGGCTTGCTCAGCTTGGGATTGGCCTTTTAGATAATTGTATTACTGTAAAGCTGCTTTGAGACAATCTTGCGTTGTAAAAAGCGCTATATAAATAAAATTGAATTGAATTGAATATTAAGTGTCAAGCTATTTATGTACAGTGTTTTGTCTGACAAGAGTTAGAATGCATCAGGTGATTGACATGAAGGATACAGGAAATCAGAGGGAGAGATTGCAAGTGTAAATCAATGGTGCTGATGTAAATTTGGGTGTCAACAGCAGAACAGCGTAATTGAAGGCCATGGTAGCGAATGAACTGACCACAGGGCAAGCTGTAGATAATGAAAAGAAGCGGGCCAAGGACAGATCTATATGAAACAACTTGTGTAGCAGTGAAACAGATTTATGTTTCCTCATGACAACAAACATAGGTTGATTGGTAATATACAGTAGGAGATCCAACGAAAGCAGTGTCAGTTCAGCAAAATGCAGTACTGTGCAAAAGTCTTAGGTCTTCAATAGATTAGACATACCATTATTTTTGCAGTGGTTTAACGAGCGTATAAAAATTATTTCTCATTCTCCATATTAGAATTGTATACCAAGTTGATACTTCTATAGTATGCTTGATCATGAATGATCTTTTCAAAGGGCATCTGCCAAGAAACCACACTTTCACAAAAGGGGAACAAGGTGAAAAGCTATGCTAAAACTCAAAGATTGGAATAAAGATCAGTAGAACAGAGTATTATATTATAGAAACCAATGTTTAAAATGTTTGGGCTCAATCATAAACAACGTTATACTTTGTTCTTATACCACTGTGAAAACAACAAATCTAATAGTGGCCAAAGACTTTTGTACAGTACTGCACATTCTTATCAAAGTCTATAGCATTGAATGCATTAGGTAAATGTAAAGGCAGATTCATAGAGCACCATTATTAATAGAGAAATGGAGATCATTAGGAGGACCATCTCAGTGGTGGTCATTGTCAAAAGGCTGTTCTTGGTTTGAATCGATTGCAGTTGCAAGGCCACTACCCTTTCCAACTATTTGGCTATAAAGGAGGTATTTTGAAATTGTACATTAGTGAATCAGAATGGCCGAATCAAGACCAGACTTTTTTTTTTTTTTATCAATACAAGTGATACCAGATGTTTTAAAAGCAGCAGGAACAAAACTAAAAGCTAGAGATTTAGATAGAGTTAATAAATTGACATGGGTCTAAAAGGGTGAAGAAAACTGAACATCGTAATCCATGTTTGTCTGATGTCTATGATCCTTCTAAACTGTATAATTAGTTTCTTTTGGGTGGTTTGGGAGGGCTTTTTAAGGTAATATGGTACAACATTACCTATGCATACGTCCATCATCTTCTGTTTAATTCACACAGGATGCCCACCCAGCAACTCTGGGTGGAAGGGCAGGAACAACCCTAGTTGGGGCACCAATCCATCAAAGGGCGCACACATGCACATTAATGGACACGGTCACACACGCACCGGTAAGCACTGTTCAAAGACAATCTGATTAATGTCTGTTCACTTTAACAAGTTGGTCAATTTTTTAGCATGTGTACCTGCCATAAATGTATCATATTTTGATGTTAATATTTCATAAATAGTAATATTTTAACGAAGTGAATATTGATTCACTTTGCATCAACTACTTGCTTAAGAAGGAACATCACTGCTCACAAAAATTAGGGGATATTTCATTATGGGATATTTCATTTTGAAAGTAGAATGCATTATTGTTTGTTCTGGCCATAGATACTTATGCATCACAATTTTCTCTGCCAAGACATGTAATGTAATGTAAAAATTTATACTTTGTAATGTTTAAAGTGATTAAAAAGTGTTCTTGTAAATTAGTGTTTCCTCAAGTGGACCGATTCCTTCTTGGTTGTGTGCAGCCAGTGATGTCTGTTTACGCTCATGTTCCATCTATGGTGTGCGACTTGGTGCGTTTGCTCTAAGCATTACTGCATCCAGTAATTGAACAGTGGATTTGATGACTGAAATGCAATAGTGCCAGATCCCATCTGTAACTGAAGAACCGTGGTTTTCTTGCAAGAATACCATTTAGATTCACGTTACAGTACCATAAAAAGCATAACTGCTTTTACTGGTAATTTCAGTTAACGACCTGTATCACAAAACGTAACAGTCGTTATCTGGTGCATACCTTTACATTTACGTCTGGCACATATATATTCTCAGATTCTTTCTTTACAATGAGCTTGGTGCAGGAGTCTCAAGGTTTATTCCTATCCAAACCAAAACCTTGTGTACGCATGTGATTAGTGAAACGGGATATCAGCATCTGTTTAGCTTGGAAAAATCGAAAGGATTGAAAGTGAAATCGGTGTTGGTGTTATTGTCGCTAGCATTAGAGCTCCTGTTTTTGACTATTTGTGGTCAATTATTCTATTTTTACCTTATGATTTCAAATTCATCTCATCAAGGAGAAATAACATTAAAGTCACGACATAATGAACAGGCCTCATGTCTGTACAAATATTTCAAGCATTTTCTAAGCATGTTGCACATTGTCACTCCCAAAGCCTCCTTATTCTGAGAACGACCCAGCAGCACCTGCTCCATTTAGGAATCTGCTGTTTACGGCAGATTTAATTTTTTGAACTCCATAACTGAGTGAAGTTGTTGGATAGTATTATGTATAGGCAGTTATAGCATTACTAAATTTCTCTTTTAGGTTTAAGGTAGCGATTACAGTCATTTTCACTTTACCTCTTCACAAGAAATTATTTTCATGTGTTTGAAGCCATCCCAACACCACCTTAGCCTGAAGGCAATTCTTTGCAGTCTGAGAATAGAATTCTGTCACTGCTGTCACACAGTTTTGGTCACACCAGAGGAAGGGAACAGTGCAAGCAGAAGTACTAGTTCAATTAGGACAATTATTCATAACCATTTGGCATTCAACAGATGACATGGAATTTCATTAAATACCTTTAATAGTAGGTTATTATTTCTTAACTGACATGCTTTGCCTTGTTTGTGTCATGTCACTGTGCCAGTTATTTAAGAAAGAGACAGCATTAACCCAACCTGCTGATGGAAGCAATTGAGAAACATCTGCATCCTTGCAGAACATCTTCCCACTCAGCCCAGCGAGTGCGTGTGTATAATGCAGAGGCGGAGGTTACGAGGTCGATGGAATAATGCTGTTTCTGTGTTTTTATGATCCTATTGTGTCCCAGGTCTCCAAAGTCTAATTAGGAGGGAGTTATGAATCCTGCGTTCCATCATCAACACGTCAGAGAATGTAGAATCTAAAAGGTTCACAGCTGTATGACAAAGACAGAGGGTACCATGGGTTTGATCCATCATTTCGACTCTTGGACCACCGTGCCGTTCGTATGTGTGCGTGGGAGTGTGCGTGTCCACGCGTGTTCGCGTGTGCATGTTCAGAACTTGGGAAAAGCATGGGGAAAAAAAAAATACAAGCGTTCAGCTTGCATTAAGAATACTCGAGGGGCCAACAGAAATTGGGAAAAGATTCCGGTGCAGTTGTCCACCCGCGCACATATATGCATACCATAAACCAACAAGAAAAAAAAAAAAAAAAAAAGAGTCTAGGGACTTAAATGGGTCATTTGCAATATCCTCACCTCCTACACACATCTAAAATCCACACAATGTCCCAGGCCAAACTGGGAGATATAAAGAGTTATGAGTGTGTGGGTTCGCTATATTAAACACAGACATGAGGAGACAATATCTAGCCTTGCGGCATGTGCACCTTCTAACCTGCCTAGTTTAGCGTTACAGGCTGGCCGTTTGCCCCTAGTAGCCTAAAGGAAGGAATTCAATTAGGACACAATCGCACACACACACACACACACACACACGGACACACACACAGGACACACACACAGGACACACACACAGGACACACACACAGGACACACACACAGGACACACACACTTACAGGACACAATATGAGCTGCATGTGTTGTTTTATTAGCACCTAAAGATGACCTGGTACAGTGGGCACTATGTGCTTTCCTCCTTACCCTGACATGCCCATCAATCTGCACTCACATGACCTTTATTAACTGCTCCAGAGTCCAGTTCTACTGCTAATTTAGCACCCACTCACAGGGGCATGATTATACACACACACACACACACACACACACACACACACACACACACACACACACACACACACGGGATGAGCACTACTCTATCCACCTACCCTCTCCTCCTCAGCAGTGAACTACAAATAAAAACGCACAGTATTACTCATCACAAAGTCATCAGAAAACACACACACACACACACACACACACACACACGCACAAGCACAAGCACACGCACAATGGGGTATCAATAGCGTAAGAGAAAGATGGAGATAAAAAGCAAACTCAAACTTTAATGTGGAATGGAGTCGAACACAGAAAGAGGAGGAGGAGGAAGAGGAGGAGGAGGTGGGCGCTGTTTCCACCCACCTGCTTAGCTCCCATAAACTCAAACATCTTCTCCAGCATCACCCGCATCTGCTGCACATTATTCATTAACACACAGGGCTGCAGAGACAAAGAGAGAGAGAAAGAGAGAGACAGAAAGAGACACAAAGAGACAGAGAGAGACAGAGAGCAGATACACCTTCTGTTGGTTTACACTGTATACCCAGTCATTATAAAACTAAACTAAAGATCACTTAAAATGAATTGTTGCATGCTAAGCAACATCTCCAAACTAATTCCATCCCTCCTGTTATAGTGTATATTCCAAAACCACGAGATTTAGGGACCAAAATGTGCCTTTAGAGCAGAGTTAGGGCCCCAAAACGTGCCTTTAGAGCAGAGTTGGGGACCAAAACGTGCCTTTAGAGCAGAGTTGGGGACCAAAACGTGCCTTTAGAGCAGAGTTAGGGACCAAAACGTGGTCTGTTTGGCTGGCCTAAGCTTTGGCGTGGGACAGACTGATCTCGAGTGAGTTAGGGTCAGTGTGTGTAACTCGGAGGTACTTACGGTTTTCTCCTGGTCGCAGTAGGAGGGGAAGCTGTTGGACAGGATGCAGCAGTACTGCTGGAGCACTTTGCTGATTGTCTGAGAGACACAGAGCAGAGGAAACGCGTTATCTCACAGGAATAACACGACCAAATAAACCCGATCCGGCACGTCGATTGGCTACCTTGGCGAAGCGCCGGTTGTACTGGACTACGATGTTAGGGTCGGGACAGTCCAGCTTCTTGATGATCTCAAAGCTCTGGTTGAGCTGGGTGAAGACGTCCACCACCGAGCAGGAGAACAAGGCGTGTTCGGACGTCGGCTGGAACTGTGGGAACAACGACCGGCGTTCAGCCATGACAGGGCAGAGTGAACAAACTCCAACTTAAATCCAAACAAACACTCTCAATAGGACAGTGTGCTGGCTTTAGCAGGCGTGTGTGTGTGTGTGTGTGTGTGTGTGTGTGTGTGTGTGTGTGTGTACCCCGTCTCTCTTATCTCTCTCCAGTGCACCGTTCATGAACTCCATGGACACGTCCTCGTTCTCCCCCAACCACTGCAGCACAAACTGTACAAACCACCTACAGAGAGAGAAACGCTCACACCAACTTACAGTACAGGGTATTAGACACTCTGTGTGTGTGTGTGTGTGTGTGTGTGTGTGTGTGTGCTCACGTCGGGTACTCGGGCACCGTGTGTGTGAAGCCTGGCAGCTCTTTAACGTACTCGTTGTAAAGCCACTTCACTTTGAAATGGAGGTTCATGTAGTCGGCGCTCTTACATAGCCTGTGTTTCTCATGTTCTACACACACACACACACACACACACACACACACACACACACACACACACACACACACAGAGGTAGTTTTCATTAGCTTTCCAGCATTCGACGCTCTTCATATAAAGCAATATAAGACTAGATGTGGCGTCCACAAACTTTTGGTATCTCTTCCTGGATGGTAAAACAATCTGAAACTCAGTCTGGACAAAACAAACCCCGCCCCCCTCAACACAGACGCTTTCGTTGTCCATCAGGCCCTGTTTCTCGCCCTCAGTTTGTTTTTCGACCCACCAGAGCAGACAGATTTCTTGGCTTCTCAGGCGTCAGAACTTTCTGCTCCATGTTATTTACATTCAGAACTGCGCTCCAGCTCGGCTCTGAAGCTCCAGGGCGTCTGGTTCATCCTTCTCTGAGATCGAACCATGCCCTCAAGGACAGGTCTTGATGTCTCAGGTTCCCTGGCAGTCCGAACCGCCCGGTGTCTCTGTTGAACGCTCGTCTCTTCTCACAGGACCTACGATTAAGTCTCTCCTACCCTCTGCACTCCTGCAGTATTTATTTTAAATACATTTTTACTGTCCCAGTTTAATCGCCCAGTTCTAATGACTGCACTGTGCTTGCTGTATTGGAGACGAACACTAGGTGGTGCACTAGGTTATTTCTATATGCAGGCTCTGCTTACCGGTGTAGAAATTGAGCTTGCGGATACGGAATATGGCGGGGACTGGAATGGACGCAGCAGAGGCGAGACAGATGGAGACATGGATGAGAAATACACACTCAGATTCAGTAACTATAGTAACAGACAGATTACTAAAGTCTGGGCTAAGCAAACAGGGCAGGGGTGCCACCTAGGGGACAAAGTTCCCTAAACTGTAGTGCATGGCTAAAACTGCAGCAGGGTCTCAGAAGCAGATAGAGAACGGGTGGATGGACAGATGAGTGGATGATTCTATAGAGGGTGAGGATGATCTAATGCAGTAACGTTTCTACTGAGATACCCAGAGGTCAGGATCTTATGATCGTTACCCTGCTTCCATCGCTCAGTGGAGAAATAAACATGCACTGATAAAGAGACAGAGACAGAGACAGAGAGACAGGTAATGATGGGAGTAATGGAGGGTCTCTCACACACACACACACACACACACACACACACACACACACACGGACACACAGGTTCTGTCTCAGTACCTTCTAGAGCATACTTCATGTCTTGAGCAAAGAGAGTCCACATAACCTCTGCACTGGCCTTCCCTACATTCAGCTCCTGAGAAAACCTACACACACACACACACACACACACACACACACAAAATACATGAAACCTTGTACCTGAAAATCATGTACGTGTGTGTGTGTGTGTGTGTGTGTGTGTGTGTGTGTGTGTGTGTGTGTGTGTGTGTGTGTACTCACTGGTTAAAAACAGGTGTGTATGAGTTACTATCCTCCTCTATGATGGACACTATCAGT
>JAUZST010013260.1:0-11101 GCA_034779995.1 Parotocinclus haroldoi
GTGTGTGTGTGTGTGTGTGTGTGTGTGTGTGTGTGTGTGTGTGTGTGTGTGTGTGTGTGTGTGTGTGTGTGTTTTTGCCCTGTGATGGACTGGTGCCCTATCCACGGTTGGTTCCTATTCTGCTGGTTAGGTCATCTTCCCAATGCACAAGCCTGAACTGGATTAAGCAGGTATGTTTGAGTTTATAAAGCTTAGTGCTTTCTCAACAGCATATAAACATGAGAATGATATTGGCAGGCTTAATAAAGTCTCACCTTACGCTCAGATCTGCCAACATCTTAAGTCATGCCATTCATACCACTACTACCTTTTGGAAATTTGAAGTGCTCAGTGGTTGCTTACATTTGAGTACTTTTGTTTTCTTTCCATTACATTTCACTGTTGTCTGGGAGAAACTGCAGATATATTAATAATATATATATTTGTTTTCTCTTCCTGTTGATAGTCAAAACTCCCATGTTACTGCTGAACTGAGAATGTTCCACCATGCAAATGCCAAGTACTCCTATGGTGGCCCCCTTTTGTTGATGGAAGGATTGTGTCAGATGTAGCATAATAAAATGGCCAAAAATGTCTGTACAAGGTACGTTCACAATTAGCTGTAATGACTGAGGCCTTAACAATTCTAATAAGTTATAATAGGAAATAAAACTCTCTCTTGCCAATATGATCACCTCAACAGCCAATCCACAATGGGCTGAGGTAAGAGCTAAAGAGCAGAAGCCAGTAATGTGTGTGTTAAAGTTGCCAGGTCCACTTATTGTGTACCAGCGCTTTTTTTTCTTTTAATTTACTTACAAATATTGGTAGTTGCGAGATGTAGATTTTGGCTTACAAGCTTATTTGTAAAGTGCAGTTTCTTACTTTGGTCTTACTTGAGCCTGTCTGTCTCTGTCTGCAATATTCTTACATATTCTAAGGAAATATATTATTATCATTATAATAATTATTATTATTATCACTTTATCTAATCTAATGGACTTGTATTAGATTACTTATTGCTTGTTGGCTTCCATCAAATAAAAGTATGAGATCCTTTATACAGTATTAAGTGTTATGGCATTCCCCCACACAGGGTTGTAACAGTACATTACTGTATTTGTATAAGTATTGTCAATTTCCATAAATTACAAAAGGTTTAGAATGTGCATAATACTTTAGGCTTCTACTTTACAATATCATAACAAAACTATGTTCACGTCCGGTCAACAAGAATTTTGGTTCATGACATCAGACCATAATGTGGACATTAGACAGTGCTTACACTGTATACTGATCTGATCATATGAGCATATTTTTTTATTGTGCTATTTAAAATGTACTGTATCTTTTGCTAAATTCAACCTGATTTGCAAGTTTGAATTACATTTACAGCATTTAGCAGAAGCCCTAATCCAAATCGATTTACAACTAATACAATCTTACAATCCAAGCAGTTGTGGGTTAAGGGTCTTGCTCAAGGATTCAATTGTGGCAGCTTGGCGGAGTTGGGATTTGAGCCCATTTGATTTGAGCCCAGTACCTTAAGAACTAAACTACTAGGCTACCACAGAATGTTTCTTAAAAACTCATATTAAAAATGCAAACATACGTAAATGAAGAGTTGCATAGTCAGTGCTAAACAGCTAGAGAATGATTTTATATCTAACAGTCAGTATAGGTTAGTGCATGCTTCCTTTCTTGCAGAATTCAGTTCTGCTCTTTCTGTTCCATAATGTCACTGATTTACACTCAATGTAATTTGTAGGGAAGGATGTTACATTAAAGTTGTCAGTTCTTCCTGCTTCATAGGGGCAGTGTCCTCCTCACTGGACCAGACTTGTGGAAGATGGCCAAGAGCCATTAACATGACACACTGTGACCAGACTTCGCTGTAAATCCTTGATGTCATCACACAGGAGGTTCAAGTGTGTAACACAGCGGTGGCGCTGCAGTGACTGTGAACTCTCTACTCCCATAAACAGTGATGTACTCTATTTAAGCAGATTTGTTGGCAATCTATTAGTAACATGTTTGAATATCTGTGACCTTCATTCCTATCTGAACTATGTGTCAAGTGCAGAATCCCTTTTAACGTGTTGGACCTCCTTGGATGTTTTTACAGATCCAATATTTATATTTCTGGAGCTTTTTACATTTAAAGCAGAGTTGGAGGGGCAACCGCCAGGGAATTGAGGGATGTTTTTAAGCTAAATCAGTGATCAAAAACACTTTTACAGGATGCTTCCATCACAACATGTTATATGAGGAATCTTTACAAGATGCATGATCTGGAACAGAAGAGAAGGCAAGATAGCAGCCATTTCACTTTGACCTGGTGCCATTGTTGTGGCCTGGTCAGCATGAGAGGCTAATTGCTCTGGCTATACACCTGGTTAAAAGTACATGTATGTGCTGTATGACATATACAAAGCAACAGTCACACAATTCATCACATCAGAGGACAGTTGGTTAACAAGCCCATTCAAAAGGGAAGTTGCTCATTGGATTTGCTTGAACTACAAGTCCTGGAAGTTTTGTGTTTCAGTTTACATAATTTGGACCATTTGCCATTTACGAGCTACATGACACCTAAGTTTAGGCTCAATTTACATTTATTGTAAATTTACAATTCTCATTAGGAAGAAACTCTTATCCATTGTGACTTACAAATGATACAGGCTGATGATTAAAACAATTGTAGGTTAAGGGCCTTGCCCAAGGACCCAACAGTGGCCGATGTGGGATTCAGTCTCTGTAACGTCTATTTCAGAGTCCAATAACGTGATCTCTGGCTTTGACTTGGGCTTTTTATAAGCTTTGCTCTAGTATGAGTAATTACGTTACATACATAATTGCTACTTCCACAATAAATGTATTTACTAGTGTTGTAAATTTTTCAGTCTACTTCACTTTTTAAACACAGGGACAACAGACCAAACTTATCCTGAGCATGTGCCAGGGGTCAGCTTTGACCCCTTCTGACTAAATCTAATCAGACCATGCACTAAGTGAGACAGTAAACACAGTGATGTGATTTTTGGATGGACAATGATGGACAACTGCTTCTGACGGTAACAGATTACAAGAATGTAGCCAACGCTGTAGGGTGGAAACTCTATGATCCTTGTCAAAACATACAATGGAAACTTAAACCATTCAAAGGCAGTAGCCATCGACTGAGGATGCTTTTTGAATGTGTTGGAGGTGGAACTATGTAACGATCACACACAGATTGATCTCAGGAAGATTGATGTGGGCTTTCCAGCCCTCGCAAATGTGTATTTCAATAACTTTATTTCAGTGTCCACAGGAAATTAAGTGATCTTTCATAAATAGGTTAAATAGGGCTGTCAAAATGAACGTGTTAATAAAACATTAATATAATAACATTTGTCGCCTTTTATCACTGATCAAAGTTTCACAGCTTTGACCTTATGTAGTACCTATATATTATGGGCTAATCACTATTCCTACATTTAACGCTCCATATAGACTACAGGGAACAGACTTTATGCAGGTCATGAACAATTGCTTACTCAGCTCGGTGTTCTTACTGTGTTCTTATTAGATTTGGTGCATAAATAAATTAAGGTGACTGCATGGTTTAACTGTATTCTTGGTAGACCAGATAGCAGTTTGCACTTGCTCTCTATCACGCTATAACTCACTTACCATACCTGTTTAAGCTTTGAGAACTTTAGAGATGCCAATTGACTCATACATGTCTTTGATTAGTTGAAAGACACCCACACAGGCAGAAAGCCTCACAAATCAGGTCACTGTAGTTCCGAGGTGACGATGATAACCACTGCACAGTCGTGCCACACTGCTTGCACTTGAGCATTTTTTTAAGGAATAGCTAAAAAAAATGAAAACGTTCTATTAAAAAGGTTTTGTTCTTTTAATCTGTTGTGTTTGTGTTCCGAATGCTACAGCTCAGCAACTCTCTGTCAGAGAAGTGCCAATGAAATGTTGCACTAAGCAAACAAGAGAAGACATAAATAAATGTGATATATATCGTGAATACAATATAATATAAATAATATAATGTAAATATTTAATGAATTATTAATGTTATTATTAATTTGTTATATATGAATGCATTGTGATGTTAAGACTTTTACTGCCTGATTGGAAAGCCATATACTGCCATTTTAACTAAAACAATATTTTTAGGGTCAAACAGAAGCAAGACAAAATTATAAATCACAACTAGTTTAAGAGCACATGACTTCAGTTTGACTTGACTTTATGGTGCCTTCCCCAATTTGGGATTTCACTTGGACTGGGCTAACAGCTTGGAGATTTTGGACTTAGATGTAAGAATGAGAAGACAGATTAATCAATCACTGCCTCATGTCACCACAAGGAGGCTAAAAATTTCCTTTTTGAGCCTTAGATCTCCCTGGGTTTCTTCCTTATAAAGTTTAGGTATTACCTTGCCACTGTCACCCGAGGCTTGCTCATTTTGGGCTTTTGGCCTAGATAATTACAAGGCTGCATTGACACAATGTTCCTTTGCAAAAAAGTATTTATATAAATAAATCATAAGTTTGACTTTAAACAAAGAAACCGAAGTCTTTTAAACAAAGAAACCGAACTCTGGACAACTCTCCTAATTACTTGAGCTTGGCTCATAAACTATAAAGCATGCATTTCTGGCACCTATGACTAATATAGGTTTCCGTTTTCAACAAGTCAGACCATCTGACACCTTGAAAATGCACTAGAGTGGCAACATTTTTTTTTGCCAAAAAAATTTAGAGATTTATATTGTATATTTTCTCTTCTTACAAACTTTGGAGCCACTAGTGAACTGATGAGCAGGCTATATTAAATATTTTACTAATATAAATGTTGAATTGCATTCCACCACAGTATCTTAATTTCAGTAATGAAATATAGAGTTGGCTGGGCACAGGTCCGGACTTGTCTGATACTTCATAAAGTCCTTAACTTTCTGTTTGAGTGCTGTGTGAAAAAAAAATGGTCTTTGAGCCATCAGAGCTTCTCCGTAGGGTTACAGTTCTATTATTTGAGGTCCTTGAGACTGACAGTATGGGGCTAACATAGGTTCTCCGGGGGGCTGGTCCTCCTCAGCGGCTCTAGCGTCAGATTGGTTGAAGCCTGAGTGGAACTGGCAGGCCTAATATGGAAACAGCACTTTGCAATGACCTCTCCTTCAACTTGAACAAAGGGATATGTGGAAGCATAGGATTAGACTCTCTATGCCCACCCTATATGATCTCACTGTCAACTCACTGATTACTTAATGAGGAGGAAAAGTGAAAGGAAGAATTGAACAAAGTGACATGTGGAAATGCAATATTAGGCCCTGTGTTTCCATTCTATCCTGTCATTTAGATTCCAATAAGAAAAAAAGAAGAACAAAATAAAAAAGAAAGAAACAGCTTTTACAATAGATCATAGGAGCAAACCGATTGTGGTTGTTACATACAATTTAAAGCTGGTAGAATGGAAAACCTTTGCAGTTCCTAGAGTTCTATTTCTCACATAAAGCTACGGTGCATCCCAACAACCCAAGTTTGTCATCTGCTAATCATTTATTTCACTTTTTCACCAGTGCTTACGAAATTCCACAAGCCACTGCACAATTTACTGAGAGAGAACAGGGAAAATGTCCTATACAGATTGAGAATAAGGCGCCAAATACAATATAGCTAACCTGACTGCTGCAGTAGCACAACATCCTATAGAGTAAAACAGCTATATTTGGGCAGGTGGAATAAATTAATGAAGGCAGACCTGTGGATCTTACTAAGCGTAATCAAAAGCATAAAGTCAAATCTGGGCCTGTGGGGCTCCTTTTATAGGCCCCATTTGTGCACCCGCAGAGAACTGGCACATTTAGCATCTCATGGAATCCTGTCAAATTCCTATTTCCACATTTCATCTTGTAACACTAGCACCATTGTTAAAGCATAGTGTTCTGTGGTAATCACCATTAGAGTTTCCAATGAAAGTTGCAAAAGTGCTGAGATCTCCATGCGTTGCCTCGAAGTAGGCCAACCAATCTGATCCAATCAGCCTCAAGACTATTGCTGCAGTGAAGCACAATTGTGGGTTTATGGACTGGAGTGCTTCCCTCTTCATTTGATTCACCACACAGCTAGCGTTTGCTCAGCTCAGCCCTTTCCTGTCCTCCGTCTCCCTTCTCATTGTACAGTGAAGCCGCTGTAAACATAATAAGGCCTGATTTAGCGAAGGCCTCTTTGGCCATGTTAGACCGCGACTGGCTTGCCTGCTGAAGAGTAGAGTTCCCACTGCCAGTCAGCATAGAACATTGTTTTCCTTGGGCCAGGGCCACTTAGGGCATTTCCAGCTCATTCAAAGTAAACAGCACCACAGCTGCTAAACTCTATCGTCAATGCGAGAGCACTTGGCATTCGACCTTAACCTTCCAGGGTCCTTCTCATAATGCCAAAGATTTCTAATTTTCTCATGTTGACAAAAGTCCACGTGAGAAAAGGAGATCATTGTTCTGTCTTGTTGAGTCTCTGTGTGATTTTACCCTCTCTGAGCTGGGAGGCTTTCTGCACCAAACTCTCTAGACTTCCCCAAAAGACCCCCTTATTCCTTTTTCCCAACTGCCATTCTCTCAGACAAAAAAATCACTCTGTCAGGTCTTGTTAATTAAAATGCCTTGCTGGAGATTTTGAACTTTGCTTTTTTCAGTGTCTAGCTGAGCATCCCCCTCCCCCGACGTTTCTTTGATTTAAATCTGTGAAACCCTACGAGGGTCCACTTATGTTGCATTTGGCTTTCTTTTGCCTTACAAAAAAAAAGACTCAGCAAAGGAAAGAAACGTCTAAGCCAGCCAGGCGAAAAAGCGACAGACTTAGAAGAGATGGGAAAATTAATTTTAAAACTCACTGGTCAGCCAGACTTGCAGAGGTGAAAAAGAAACAGAGGCAATCACATCTTTGTGCAGAGATGGATTGTGGCCAGGACAAGGTCAGCCCTGTTGACTGAAGCTGCAATGTATGTGGGCCTGGCTGATAGCTCCGAATGACTCTCGGACGGCCAATTGCTAATGGCTGCTGCTGGCCAAACTACTTTAGCAGAGTGAACTGGATTGCATATTTTTGACAGTAGTCCCAGCAGAGGCCTATGATGAATGCTTTAGGACATCCGTATGTAAATAGCTCAGAGCTGTGAGCTGGCAGTGGAGGGCAGTGCAGATGGCCTACATGTGCTGGCCCCAATCAACAGCTTGATCTCAGAGGTTGGTTTAATTACAGATTATTGCTGAACCATAAATACATCCAGGGTACCCCAGTCTCATATTTTGAATAATGTTTTATGGCTCTATGTGCACATGGGTTGCTGCATAAACTCAAGTTCCTTTGCTCACTTGTTGTTTTTGGTCACTTAAAGGTGAACACTGAAACAAAACACTACATAAATCACAGATGTTCTCTATTTGATATATTGTATTGGTTACCTAGTGACTCAGTTGTGATTCCAGCACTACACAAAACTTAAGACCCTGGAACATGGCTGAGGGGGTGGGGTTCATAGAGGTAGGTTTTATCACAGTGTGCTGAGAGAATAAAACCTGACCACATCAGCATCCTTGTTTCTTTGACTACAGGTCAAATTCTGGTTCTTGGAAAAATAATGGCAGAGGAGCTAGCAGCCCGCCCCGCTGTGCAGCCGTTTGTATTTAGGTGCATGATAACTCCCTAGTAAATTGGATCATCAATCATCTGGCCATACTGGGGGAAAAAAGTCTTACGTTGTAACGTCAGGGTTAGGCCCACATATGTAACTGTTTATAGTCTAATCCTGATCGAAGCATGGGGAATGGAAGGGCACAGGATAAATCTTTCTCCCCAGCAGAAAAGAATGGGCAATCATATCTATCACTTAATCATTATATAACCCACTCTACCACAACAATATGGCAAGGTAATTGTGTTTTTCCTAGTTATTTTTGCACTAAATATGTTTGTGCTCACTCATTAATTACTTTGTCTATTGCTATAGGCCTACATAATGCAGAACACTGCCAAAGTGAGTTGGGCCGAATGTCAAATGTAAAGGGGAGAGGTTGCACAAGTTTTGAGAAACACTGCTATCGCTATTATGTTACATGCCATAGTAAACAAGAAAGCATGCATTTGAAGAGGAATGCCTGTGATCGGAGGCAGAACATCAAACAGAGCAAGTCTTGACATCAGAGCCAGATCAGAGGTCAAGCTGTCAAAGTAGCTGCCTCAGGTTGACCATAACCGATCCATATCCAGAGGGGCTCCTGCGGAAGGAATGTGAACATGTAGAATGACAAACAAATCATGCTACAGGGGCTGTGGCACATCTGGAGATGGTGTTTTTCTTCATGTGTTTGTTTGCCATAACTAACAGGAGAACATTTGTCAGAAGTAGCCTGCACACACCCAAAAAGATCTGTTATTTATATTCAAGCTGCTCTTGAGTTGGGCTTAGTTGGTTGGTTGGCTCATGCTCTCTTAGGGTCTTTTGGAATATGTGCCAGAGAGGTAGGGGCTGACTGATAGAATGTATCCCAACCACAACTTTCCTTCATACTTCTCTCTTAATTAGAGTAATTAACAGTTTTCTGTGGCAGTAGTGCTACCTCATTAGCACTACTGATCTTTTAGCTGCACAAGTGTGGGTTTTTGTCTCCAACCTGCTGCTCAGACTGTAGGAGGCTGCAAAGGAAGTCTGTACTTCAGTTGTCTCCCAGTAATTCGCTGAGGTGACAGAAAACAATGCTCACTGACGCTAAGAAAACATGCGATTTCCTATTTGTGTCCCTTTGGTTACACTTGTATTGCCAAGCAACAGAAATTGGTAATGTGATTGCCAACTGTTCGCTTTGGTCAAAGACAGAAATCAGTTGAAATCTGCCAGCCGTGAAACAAACGTCACCAATCACATTTTATGTTGAAGGCTGATTTTCTCCATCCAGTCTGAGCGCAAAGAAAGAAAATCATTTTCCACCCCGGGAAATGAGAAATCAGTTTCTGTTCTCAGTTACCAAGCCACAAAACGACAATACTCGACACACACAAGATGACAATGAGAGAGAATATATGGGCTGAGACAAAATCCATATAAGACAGTTCTCCCACTCACTCTTGCGGCAAAGAGATAGGCCGAGAGACTGATGTAATTGCTGGAAAGTTTGAACTTCTCTTTATGTTTAAGTGCTCCATTAAAAGGGCCTCTCATGCCTAAATGGTATGCTAATGGTCCTTTTTCTCAGACAGGTCTTTGGTCAGGCTCCTGCCCCCTCAGCCCCGTGGCCCCAATCCACCCAGGCCATGCCAAGTTTTCCCACACACTGCCCACTCACCTCCTGTAGCATGTAGGATACCTGAAGTAATGGCCTTGGTTAATAATGTTAACCTGCTGAATTGACAACAACTCACTGTCATGCCGTTCAAATCAGTTTCCAGTAGAGCAGAAACCAAGTTCAAGGTCTGTTTGCTATAAACTTTTTTTTTCTTTTTACTGTAAAATCTATGGCATCTGTAACATACAGACAATACCCCCAAACAAGAATTTTGACACTTTACTTTAAATATAGCAGGAAAGTCACTCTGGGCAGTTAATGAAAAACATATTTTTGTCAGTGGCGTTTAAGAAAAAATTGGTCAAAGATATTTGTAAGTTAAACTCTAAATCTGTATAATTCATCCCTCAGATATGGAAAGTATTTGCAGTTATGAGTAACCAACATAGACATATCAAAACAGAAAAAAAAGTTTTTGGAATTTGTGAATTGCACAAAACATTAGGAAAAGTGGAAATGCATTTTGCTTTATTGCTCCGGTTGGTTTAAGCTTATAAGAATAGCTTTTGTAAGACTATCTCTCACGCCTGTCCCAAACCTTCTTCATTAGAGTTCACACTGCATGGTGTACAAAGTTTAATTTAAAATCTCGTTCCACAAATAATTGCTTGAAAGTGATCATCACAATAACTGTCTTGTTACAGCAGTTACTAACAAACATGATGAAATCTTTGGTCGAAAAGAAGAAGCATTAATGCTAGGAGCAAGAGCACATCCAGTCGAGTTTGCACATGACCGTGCTGGGAGTGTAGTGCCGCTGTGTTAGGGAAAGACCTTGGTTAGCGAGCCCTGAATCTGACAGCGGTGCTGTGCTTTAGCCCTTTGCACGCTCATTCTCCACACTTGGGCACAGGTGGAACATTCCTCACCGTGAACAAGTGGAAAGAATAAAGCATTCAGGAAAGGCAGCACATCGGATCTTATTGACACCCGTTCTGGATTTATGGGGTTGTGGCCATGTGTGTGTGGCTTTGTGGAAGTGTGAAGCACATGGTTCATGGCTTAGGCTCACCTTCCGACTGGCAGTGTTTAAGAAACCACCTTACTGTGGGAAAAATTGAGCTGGAGCTTTGGATTCTTCAAAGCAATAGCAGATGGAGCTATAACTTCCAGACTGACAGGGAGAAAATGAGAGAGCAGGAGAGAAAGCAGAATGAAAAGTCTATGAGGTCAAAACATGTTTCTATTTGCTCCTAAAAAAATATTGTAAGTGAATCAGTCTGGCAGATGGCTCCAGATTCAATCAGTTCAGTCTGTTAAATAAGTCTCCTCCACATGGCTATAGTGAGGCGTAAAACCCAACCAGTATCTAATAAAGATGTCCACTCAGTGGCCTCTGTCCTCCATCTCAATACATCTACACATCTCTATACAGTTTAAAAAATAGCATTATCCTGCTTATCCTGGTTCGATTGGGGGAAGAATGTGGGAATAGCAGACCTCATAAGATATTACTATTATTGTTATTGTTGTTGTTATTAATAGCAGAATTTATGGATCACTTATTATTGGGACTTTAAATTGACATAATATTTGTGATCGTAAATTTTCAGATTGATTTCCACATATCACATATATTACATTAAACGTTTACTATACCAGCCTAAAGTGAATTAAAAATTATTCTGCCTCAAAGCTGACCAACCACTAACATGGTCAGCTGGTCTTTGGATTTAGCCTGGAATGTCATTGCTAGCTGGAATAGAGCTTTCTCTCTCTCTCTCTCTCTCTCTCTCTCTCTCTATATATATATATATATATATATATAGATATATA
>JAUZST010013262.1:0-10006 GCA_034779995.1 Parotocinclus haroldoi
ACACACACACACACACACACACACACACACACACACACACACACACACACACACACACACACACACACAAACCAAACCAAACAAAACTTAGAGTACTGGCAAAAAGCCATAAAAATGCAGAAACACACACACAAAAAAAAATGTATTTTAAAAATGAACAAAACTTTCACTAAAAATGGCAACAACAGCCAAAAACGTGAACGAAGTTTTAAAAAATATATTAGACTAGCACAATCACTCTATAATGCTCAATAATACAGTAAATTAATCAATAACAAAAATCTGAATCCAATAAAAAATGATTACAAATTTATTCTTAAAATGTTGTGAATTTATTCTCAAGATATTACAAATTTATTTTAAAAAAATTACGAATTTATTCTTAAAATATTATGAAAGTATTCTCAAAATATTATAAATTTATTCTCAAAATATTACACATTTATTTTTAAAAAATTACGAATTTATTCTTAAAATATTATGAATTAATTCTCAAAATATTACAAATTTATTTTTAAAAAATTACGAACTTATTCTTAAAATATTATGAAAGTATTCTCAAAATATTATAAATTTATTCTAGAAATATTACAAATATATTTTTAAAAAATTGCGAATTTATTCTTAAAATATTATGAATTAATTCTCAAAATATTACACATTTATTTTTAAAAAATTACGAATTTATTCTTAAAATATTATCAAACTTTTCTCAAAATATTATAAATTTATTCTCAAAATATTACAAATTTATTTTAAGAAAATTACGAATTTATTCTTAAAATATTGTGAATTAATTTCTCAAAATATTCCAAATTTCTGAACAAAATTGCAAATTTATTCTCAAAATATTTGGAATTTATTCTCAAAATATTATGAATTTATTCTCAAAATATTACAAATTTATTTTTTTTTAAATTACGAATTTATTCTCAAAATATAAGGAATGTATTCTCAAAATATTATACATTTATTCTCGAAATACTACAAATTTATTTTTTTTTAAATAACGAATTTATTCTCAGAATATTACAAAATTATCCTTGAAATATTACGCATTTATTCTCAAAAGACTAAGAATTTACTCTGAAAATATTATGCAATTATGCTCTGAGTATTAAAAAAATATTGCCAAAACATTACAAATGACTTTACTGTGTAAATATTACACCTTTGCTCTTACCCAAAAAACCCCCCCAAAAACCTCAAACGTTAAAAATAAAAGCGCAGAAAGAAAACAGCAACGGTTATTTTAAAAAAGACGCTTTATTATTTAATAACAGGCGTATTTATTCCCTCTCGTTTTGTTGGACTTTTTGTTGACCTATGACCTGTCCCGGGCCGCTGCTGCAGTGACCGGACTCTGCTTCCCTTTTCAGATGGACGACATGGAGTCCGTGACCGGCACCATCAATGTATCCTTCAGCTCCACCCTGAACTCCACCTTCAGCCCCACCCTGAACTCCAATCAGTCTCTTCCTGTCCTTCCTGACCTTCATCACCCTCTGCCCACCATCATCGTCACCGTCTGCCTCTTCCTCCTTTTCGGCGGCTGCGTGACCCTCCTGGCGTCGTGCCGGTGCTCCGGGAGGTGCCGAGCCTTTAGTGGAGAGGGCCCCTCTGACCAACAGACCATGTCCGGTGAGCCCCAGCTGAAGCTCTGGAAGCGCCTGGGCTCCGGTCGGTACCCGTTCTCCTCCGTGTCGTCGTTCCGGAGATCTCCGCGTTCGGCGCTGACCAAATCCAAGCTGTCTCTGCGACTGGAGCAGGACAGGAACGACCTCCAGGCTCAGCTCAGCATTCCCTGCTTGCTGCACTACGCTACTGAGATATAGAGCCGACCGTTCGGGTGTGTTTACTGTGGGATGGGACCAAGCCATCAAGCCATCAAGAGACCGCCGGGTCCAGAACCATCGGAGCAGGGTGCTTGGTGTTCCAAGCCGTCACCCGGCTCCATCAAGAGTCCTAAAGTTTGTTTTTTTTTAAAGCCTATTTACATCAGAACACGGTCCAAAGCAGCTTAGCCCCTGATGTGCAGGCCCAAGGTGGCAGCGAAAAGGGGAAACTCCCTAAACAACACCACCAAGAACCAAAAGAGGAACCAAGAAACGGAACATGGGAGGGAACTCAGACAGGCATCACTATCAGCGTAGCTGTGAGACAGGATGCGGCCTCCTGGCGGCCCCTGCCAGCTGAGTGGGGTACTGCAGGCCACGATCTCCACAGGGAGTCGACCCAGGCCAGGACAACATGCGAAAACAGAAACAGCAGCAAACGTCTGCTGCAAAAAAACAACAAAAAAAAGCCGGGATTTGTGTGTCGAAAGTGTGTCGAGTTTGTCGTGTTTGCGCACCCTAACTAACGTCGCCTATTTTAAGAGAAGCAGGAGTCGTCTCCGAGTCTGGAAAATGGCGGGAGGCCTCCGGGTTAGAGGCGCTTTAAAAGGCGCTAGTTACGCTTTTTCACGCAGCTTTGTGTTCGTTTTAATAGCTTGCTTTGAGTCGCGTGTTGCAGTTCCCCCGTCCTCCGCAGGTGGCGCTGTTGAGCGCCGTGGAAGATTTCACCAATAAACGGCAATACTGTCTGAAAACGAAACCGACCTGTCTTGTGTCGCGCAACAGTTCAATCGTACTGCGTCCGTTTTTTTTTTTTTTTACAACTGCAGCACCAGGGGATGATCCCCTAGCCAGCATCGCCTCCCTCATACACGGTGCGTTCCCCTGCCCCGCTGTTTACGTACCTGCAGTATGCTGGCGCCTCTGGGGACGTTCTCCAGAACGCTGGTCTCGTAGCTGCTCTGGAGGAAGATGGGTCTGTTGTCGTTGACGTCCAGGACTTCGATGTAGACCGTGGCCGTGCCCGTCTTCCTGTCGCCAGCTGGGCCGTTATCTGCCGACGAAACCACGGAGACGCCGTCAGCGCGGGATCGGGACTTTAGCTAATTAGCCCGTGCAGATACGGACCGGAGGCTCACCTGATATCACATCAACCGTGAGAATGAGGGAATAACGTGTAATGTGAGCTCAGTGATTTTGACCACGCCGGTCTCCCGTGCCCTATCTCTGGACGGAAACGTCTGCTTTGAGCGAGAACGGCCGGATTGGTTTGAGCCGACAGAAGGTGAGCAGGAAGGCATCGTTAAACGCCCAGCGCGTCAAACCTTGAGGCGGGCGGGCTACAACAAAGAGGGCCCGCATACTGTCAGCGTAGAGTTGCGGTACGGCAGGTTTGATCCTGAGTTCGAGCCCCGACTCGACCGCTTTCGTGGCTTTTGCGTGGGTTTCCTCCGGGTCAGGTCTGCGGTGACGTGGGAATAATGGGAGCTCAGTGATTTTGACCGCGCCACGATCGCTCGGGTAAGAGAGGCCAGTGGAGAACGGGCAGACCGGTTTGGCCTGACAGAAAGCCTACGGTACGTCAGACGGCCCTTGAGGCAGACGGGCTACAACAGGGAGGCTGTAAACTGTATTGATATTGCATCCTGGCCTATAGAGGTGGGACAATAGTTTGCGTCGTGACCTCGCGGCTACACAGACCAGACTTCGGCTGCAGTCCGTGTGGGTTTCCTCTGGCTTTAATGTGAGCTCAGTGATTTTGACCGTGGCATGGTTTTTCTGATCCATGCATCTTGGTCATGAGAGACATCAACTGATAATGGCCAGACTGCTCGGCGCGGACAGAAAGTCTCGGGTACCTCAGATAGGATGAACACAATATGTCTCTCTCTCACACACACACACACACACACACACACACACACACACACACACACATCAAACGCTGAGTCAGGTGGGCTACCACAGGGAGGATCTACACATTATTAGCCCTGTGTTCAGGTCTGTACAGCAGGCCCGGTGGTTTATGCGTCGTCACCTCTCAGACCTAAATTAGAGCTCTGACTCCAGGGCGTCTTCCCACTTCCCAAATACGCGGGTCAGGTCAAGCGGCGTCTGTAAAGAGTCCCGGTCTGAGAGAGCGCACGCGAGTGCTTCCTGCATCCCTTTCAACATGATCGGGACTCGAACTGGAACTGGAACTGGAGGCTGAGCGCTTAAACCCCACTGACACTCTCTTTGAGAAACCGAAGCCAACACCAGTAGTCCTGTTCCGACGCCTCGTGCAAGGTGCGGCCATCATATGAATAATTACCAGACTTTAAACAAAGGCGACATGCAGCTCTGTGTAGAGTCGGACGAGCAGCTGGTCTCGTTCCCGACTGCAGCGTCTCGGTTTCACTACAAACAGGAAACCGCAGCGCCGCCCGACGCTCTCGCACAGGAAGTCGAGGTGTTGCACTACACGCCGCTCAGACTGCAGACGACGCATGCATGAGTGAACCTGACTAGCAAATCTCACCTGTAGCTCTCACACACACACACACACACACACACACACACACACACACACACACACACACACACACCCTGCACCACGCTCACCGATGGCCTCCATCATGCAGGTCGGACCGGAGGCTCCCCTGATATCACATCGACCGTGAGAATGAGGGAATAACGTGTAATGTGAGCTCAGTGATTTTGACCACGCCGGTCTCCCGTGCCCTATCTCTGGACGGAAACGTCTGCTTTGAGCGAGAACGGCCGGATTGGTTTGAGCCGACAGAAGGTGAGCAGGAAGGCATCTTTAAAGGCCCAGCGCGTCAAACCATGAGGCGGGCAGGCTACAACAAAGAGGGCCCGCATACTGTCAGCATAGAGTTGCGGTATATAGGAGCGGCACGATGGTTTGACGGACGCCTGCATGATCTCTCACGCACTCTCACACACACACACACACACACACACACACACACACACACACACACTGCACCACACTCACCGATGGCCTCGATCACCAGTGTGTAAGAAGCCTGTGTTTCTCGGTCCAGGTCCACCACGGTACGCACCACGCCGTTCCTAAATCCCACGCTGAACTTCCCGTCCTGGTTCCCACCTGCGTAAAAAAACACACACACACACACACACACACACACGGATATCTCACCATAGCATTTAATAGCTCTGCTGGATCAGAGTTGCTTCGTTATCTCAGCGTCGTTAGCCTAGCTCGATCAGTTGTTTCTAATTACTAGCATGATCTTTATTTAAGCGGGTCTCGCTCCTTTAGCGATTTAGCCCAAAAATGGTTTTCACTGTGACTCTGTTAGCTCAGTTAGCAGTTTAGCCTTCAGTGAATGAACAGTTAGCACCTTTGTTTGAATGTGTTGCTAAAGCTAAATAAAACATTTAGGATCTTCCGGAGCTTGTTTTCCCCAGTTATCGCCTTAGCTTCAAACAGATCAGCCTTCTTTGTTATTACTATAAACTCTCTGTAGCGTTAGCTTTGTTGGCTCGGTTAGCATGTTAGACTTCAGGTTAGCACAGTAGCTGTAACTAAAATGCTGCTTAGCTACCATGTTAGCGTCCCTTAGAAACGATCTTGTTTCCTCAGTTAGCGCCTTAGCTTCAAACAGATCAGCCTTCTTTGTTATTACTATAAACTCTTTGTAGCGTTAGCTTTGTTGGGTCAGTTAGCAGGTTAGCCTTCAGTAGATGAACAGTTAGCACTGTAGTTTGAGTATGTTCCTAAAGCTAACTAAAACATTTATGACCTTTCGTAGATTGTTTTCCTCGGTTAGCGCCTTAGCTTCAAACAGATCAGCCTTCTTTGTTTTTACTATAAACTCTGTTAGCTTTGTTGGTTCAGCTAGCATAGTAGCCCTTATACAGCCCACATTAGCTGTGCTATATTTGCTTAAATAAACTATTAGCTACATTTATCACTTTTGTAAGCAGTAATTAAATAAAATATTATCTTATTTAATTACTTTCATGATCTTTGGAGCTCAGTTAGCGCCTTGGCTCGACCAGCTTGTGTTCTGCAGTTAGCATCAGGCTAGCTAGCTACCCTAAACTAACATGGCTCTTTAGGGCGCTCTGAGGCGGCGGGCGCTCTGACCTGTGATGAAGTAGCTGAGTTCGGCGTTGAGTCCGGCGTCGTTATCCGAACAGTTGAGCCGTACGACCATGTGATCGCGAGGCACGGTCTCCAGAACGGACACGTTGTAGACCCGTGGGAAGAAGGTGGGCGTCTCGTCGTTCATGTCCAGCACTGCAGAGAAGAGCAAGAACGAGAAGCTACCAAAAGCGTCCAACGACAGGAGGCAGTGGCAAGGAGAAACCCAACGGTAACGCTACTGTACATGAAGAGCGGCCGGGCACCACGAAGGGAACCGTCCACCTCGGGGTTGAGACCGTACCTGTGATGGTGAGGGTGCTGGTGGAGGTGCGCGGGTACTGCCCGGCGTCGAACGCCACCAGCCGTAGCTGATACTGGGCGATGCGCTCGCGGTCCAGCGTGCCGGTGGAGAACAGAACCCCCGTACTGGTGTTGAGCCTGAAGTCCAGACGCGGCGTGCTCACCTGAATAGCCAAAGTTACCTCCCCGTTATCCGCCTCGTCCGGGTCCTGGACCTGCACCTGTAATAGGGAGGCCACCGGGGGGCGACACAGAGCTTCAGGTAATCGGACAGCATAGACGCTTTCTGACTCTTTGGTCCAGGAAAGGGTGGCTTGTAAAAATACGTTCAACCGGTTTTTTTTTTTACGAGTCGTTGGTTTGTTCGATGGTTTTTGGTCTGCAACAGAAACTTAAGTAAGAATGATAGATAATAATAATGATGAGAAGAAGACAAAGGGACGGTTGGGACAGTCCGGGAAATGCATCCGTCCATCCATTATCTCACGTTTAATCCACACGGGTCGCGGGCCAGTCGGTGCCCACCTGGCAACTTTGGGCACAAGGGAGGCAGGAACAACCCTAGACAGGGCGCCAATACATCATAGGGTACACACACACACACACACTAAGGGCCACTTTAGAGACACCAATTAACCTAACACGCACGGCTTTGGACTGTGGGAGGAAACCGGAGTACCCGGAGTAAACTCACGCAGACACGTGGAGGACATGCAGACTCCACACAGAAAGGACCCAGGCCGCCCCGCCCTTCTCGCTGCGAGGCGGCGGTGCCACCCTTGGAAAATACGAATTCATTCAACCAAAGTAACGTAGCGAACCCAGGATACGTCATTTTGGTCATCCAGTCCTGCATTTCAGGAGCACACAGAGAACATGCCAAATTGCTTTATTGATTGGTCTGAGCACAAACCCCGTTCCCACTGTGTGACGGTCCATCTCAGGAGCCCAGAGGAGTCGAAAAATGGACTCTGTGCAAAGAAGAAAAGGACCGTTATGAGGACCAAGTCCAAAAGCCAGGTTCTATCATGGTATGGGGTCGGGTCCGGACCCTTGGTAAAGGTCGTTTCTGCTTCTGTGAGGCGGCATTAATGCAGAAAAGTACACCGAGATTTTAAAGCAACGTAAGCTGCCTTTAAGACGACGTCTTTCCCGGGGACGTCCCTGCATTTCTCGAACCGGAAAAAGTTAGGACTGAAATTTGGTGAACAAATCATTTTTTTTGCAGCGTTGCGGGTCCGAAATGCAGGGATGGACGTTTTATTAACAAACGAAATGAAGTTTCACCAGAAAAAAAAATACTGAATGAAATATTTCGGGTTCAGGCAGGCTGTCTGCACTGAAATAGATTGCATGGAACGCTTTCCCATAGGGGGCGCCGGGTTCGAGCCCTAGCAGTGCCTTCGGGCCAGGTCGCTGCCACGTGCAGTCAGGGGATCGTCTCCCGGGGCAACAACACCGATCGCTTCCCAACCCCGTAATGGACTGGTTTTTAATTTTGGATTATTTAGAGAAAAGATGAGAGCTGAGAGTCCTAGCTTCTTGATTTCAAATGACTGGACCCTCGAGCAAGGCCCTTAAGCCTCACTAGTAAGTCGATCTGGATGAGTGTGTCTGCTAGACGGCTAAAACCTTTCCCCCAAAATGCCAGGCGGGATCAACTCTCCAAAATGCTCAGTGAGAGTCCGTCCAAGAACCCAAACCCACCCTGAAGACAGACGAGCCCACGGGAAGGCCCTCGGGCACGTCGGCAGCGAACGGTAGGTTCAGGAAGGCGGGGTCGTTGTCGTTCAGGTCCAGCAGGTTGACGTAGACGGTGGTGCTGGATGACGAGCGCAGTGGCGGATTCCCACCTGAAGAGGGCAGTAGAGCATTAAACACGAACCCGGACTCCCGTACGGACTCATGCACAAACATGACCTCAGTTCATTCATTAAATCCACTGAAGGGGAAGAAAATCTCAGAGAACAGAGAGAGACGGATTTCAGAAACCATTTAAGGGCTGGAAACGCAAAAAAAAAAGCTAGAAAGAAAGAAAACAGAAACATTTTTAAAAAAAAGCAACAGCACGGAGAGCGTAAACTCACGGTCAGTAGCCGAAATGACGATAGTCCTCATTAGCTGTGCGGCTCGTGGGTCGATGCTCTCTCTGTCCAGCACGGCACCGCTGGTGCGGACCTTGCCCGTCCGGTTGTTGATGATGTAATAGGGGTTTGCAGGACTGATGCTGTACACGACCGTCCCGTTCTCTCCGTTATCAGGATCCAGAGCCAGAACCTAAAAGCAGGCAAAGTAGTTTTAAGACTCTCCCATCACTCTCACATCACAGCTACAGGTCCGACACTGGTAACTGTGAAGCATGGCGGAGGTGGATCAGGGTTGGGTCTCAGATCCAGCACCCATTCGATGTAAACAAAACACAACTCCATAACCGACGGCCCTCACCTCACCAGAGGAAGGACTGAACCAGGATTTATTTCACTGGATTACATTTGTTTGGCAGGGGTGGGTTCCTGAGCCGCAGGGTCCTGGGTTGGGGCCGGGCCAATTCCAGAGCAGTGAATCTGCTCAGGGTAGCAGAAACTAACCGGGGTGCCCCCACATGACAGAAGGTGGTAAAATGGCAATAAAATTAAATGAAACTGTGGTAAAAAGGGCAATAAGATCGGAGGTAAAATGATAATCAGGTCAAATGACAAATTTTAATTAGATAAAATGAAGTTGATGAATGGTAATGAAAGAAATGAGTAATGATTTAAACGAGATAAAGTAAATCTGAGGTAAAATGGTAATAAAATAAAGTAAATCTGAGGTAAAATGGTAATGTTTTAATAAAATAAAGTAAATCTGAGGTAAAATGGTAATAAGATAAGGTAAATCTGAGGTAAAATGGTAATAAGGTAAATCTGAGGTAAAATGGTACTAATTTCAATTAGATAACGTGAATCTGAGGTAAAATGGTAATGAGATAAGGTAAATCTGAGGTAAAATGGTAATAAGATAAGGTAAATCTGAGGTAAAATGGTAATAAGGTAAATCCGAGGTAAAATGGTAGTCAGGGAAATAAAATGTGTGGTAAAATAAGATAACATTAATCTAGAGAAAAATGGTTATCAGATTAAATGAATCTGGATGTAAAATGGTCATGGGATACCACAAATCTGAGGTAAAATGGTAATCAGGTAACTGATTTTAATCTGTATTATTAGATTGTGCTAAATGTCAAAGTAACAAAACTTACTGGATTAGTACTGTTTAAAATCAAGTTTTAAATGACTTAAATTGGTAACGTTAAATTAACCGAAGTGTGGAGCAATTACTCACAGAGATAACGTCGGTGTTGATTGGACTCATTTCCACCACGTTGGCGAGGTATGGCTCGTCCTGCCATGCTGGGGCATTGTCATTAATGTCCAGGATCGTAATGTTCACCTGAGAAAATTCCCCAATACATGAAGAGACAGTTTTTATGCAGGTCAGGATCAAATGATGAGGAAATCAAACCATTTCAGTTCTATGGTCAACAGCATTTGGATCATGGCCTGAGGCTGGTGGGTCCATTTCTTTTTTTGTAATATTACCAAATGTTTGCTATGCAATATACGGCCATATTATGTCTGAATCCTATATCCAAATCCATCCGCATTAACAGGCCAACATAGACGGAAATGGTATAAAACTGAGAGCAAGATAAAATTGGAAATTACTATGACAAAAATGGTCATTTGGTTCCACTAAAAGTAAAAAAAAA
>JAUZST010013263.1:0-11100 GCA_034779995.1 Parotocinclus haroldoi
AGAGAGAGAGAGAGAGAGAGAGAGAGAGAGAGAGAGAGAGAGAGAGAGAGAGAAAGAGAGAGATAGTCTCGTTGTGCTGATTTAAGGTTGTTACTTGTGACACAAAAATAGAAAAAAACTCCTGGATTAAGTTCTATAACATGTTTTTGAAAAAGACATCCTGTACAAACTGTCATATTCTCAGATTTCAGTTTTTAGATTCATTTTTACATTCTGCAAGTATACTGGGGCAATGACTGGCAACTTAAAGTACTGCATCTCATACAACTATACCAAATCTTAAATCACAGCAATGGCGTAAACTGTTGTACTCGATCTGTGCTGCATGCTGGTTGCCACTGAGGACACAACACCTACTTCCTACTTTCAGACCAGCCATGGAGGCTGTTAGTGCCACAATACAAATATTTATATATTATTATAAAATATATTATAAAATATATGCATTTACAACCCCAAATTAGAAATGCTGGGACTCGGTGGACTTTGAGAACATTCTGGTTAAGACTGCATTTCTTTTGTTCGACAAACACTGCATCCATTTCTTCCAAAAACCTGCAGTACTGATTTATCTGAGCACAGTGCATGTTTCCTCTGTATTATAGTGAATTACAAAGGTTTGCCAAAATAATCCCAGTGTCCATGTACAGTGCTCACAAAAATTAGGGGACATTTCGTTGTGGGATATTTAAATTTTAGGAATCATCTGTTGCACAATGATGGTTCTTCATGCAGTGCTCTATGAGGAATGAGCGATCAAAGATGCTTACCCTTTATGCACTGAAATTCCTCCTGATCCTTTTCATTGCTTAGTGATACTATGCACAGTATAGGCAGAAATATATTTTTGTGATGCGTTGTTTTTAAACATTTTAATAATTTTCTCACACACTTGTTGACAAACCATTGATGATCCGCCAATGTTTGCCCTTAAAAGACTTTCATAGATCACCTGTTTGAGTGCATATCACTAGTTGCTTTTTAAATCTTAACTAAACCTTTACCTCATTACTAGTCCTAAGTTGCCTCCCTCCCAATGCTTTTTGGAATGTGTTTAAGTTCTAAATGGCCAGACAGTACATAAAATATCTTGGCTTCATACTGTCTGCAGTGAAATAAAAGTACATGTCAGGCACACTGCTTTTTATTTATTTGTTTATATATTTCTATGTTTTTCAAATTTCACACTGTCCTGCTTCTGAACCTTTTCCGATTGGAGGTTACATAATATCTCGGACATAAACAAAAACAGGATGGAACCACAGAGTGTTAAAGAATGTGGTATGGACCTAAAAAAAAAACAATTGAACCTTAAAACACAGTGCAAACAGTGTAGCAGTAAAAACTTATGTTCATCACAAGCCATCAGAAGCTTTAGGGGCTGGGTTTCCATGGCCAAGCACGATAAGGCAGAGTAAGGTAAAGCACACCACTGTGGAACAGTGGAAGTACATTCTCAGGAATGACCGTTCACGGGTGTCCAGAAACTTGCTTAAATAAACGTATACCTTCAGATACACGGAATCATTACTTCACTTTTTCAGTAATGCTCAGTGCAGTTAATGGCCATTTTTTAAACTATGCTTTACAGCTTGTTCTCACAGGAGCTTTCCTAGCCAGCTTGTTTGTACTTTACTGATTGCTTGCATGATTGCTTGGTGCCTGTTTATGCTATCTTCTACTCTTTTACTATTTTTCTGGTGTGGTTTCTTTCTTTTCTGATTGTTGAGAAAGGGTGTATGTCAGTACATGAGTGGGTGTCTTTGTGTGATTGTTTCTTTCTCCCTCGTCTTACATTGTACCATATTTGTATTGTGCTTAACACGGAGAGAAATATATTGATGATTCATTCATTTTATGGAAGATTCAGTATATTTCAGAGCCATTTGTCTTTTCCATTGGACACCTGTTTTCAAGTAAAGAATTAATCTCCTGCCCCTCTTGTCCTCTCTGTTGCTAACTAACACCTGAAGGAAAGACCAGGGCGAATCTGCTACAAGGTTTGTTATTTTTATATTGTGTCATCTGTCCCTTTAAATCTATTATACTGTATTTTTACCTGTGTTAATCGATATACTGTAAAATTTAAGCTAACTGTGTGTAATAGTATTATGTCATGCTTTTCAAAGCTTAAGCATGAAGTGAAAAAAGCAAATTCATTGCTGAGGCAGGCTGTGCTCTGAGTTCACCTAGCAGAGGCATCTTAGTGTAGGCATATATAAGCTTGATGATGTTTGCGATAAAATGATATGTTTAAATGTGTACATATGGAGAATAATGTATGTAATTTATGCGACAGCAAACAGAGGTGTGCATAGTCCTGGCAGACCCTGTCTTTGAGGGTGACAGACTACACAATTATGTACTTTTTCCATTCAGATATTATTTGTGTTAAGGATTTAAATATTGCTTTAGCCAGCACATTATTAAAAAGACAGAGAGATAGAGTGGTAGAGTTGCTGTTTAAGGTGGGAATTGTAGGAAATGGCAACAGACTGGTGTGGGTTTTCATGCAGGCTATCTTTATTATCTGTCTCATCAATCTTTTTCCATTCAGCATTTCATCTAAGAAAAATAGAGTTTGTCTACACAATAAAGGGCCATGATTAATTTTTTTTTAGAGATTTTGTCTTAGAGTAATATCATTCCTTAACTTTGCTATGTCCATCTCCTAGGAAATAGTTTATCATTGATGCTTTGTAAGTAATATTAATTTTTAGCTTAATACAAGCTGTTTAACTTCCAAGCTAAACAGCTTGTAATTAACAGCCTGATTGTATTCCGGGTGTGCTGTTCATATGTAAAGCACAAAGAGCAGGAGATCTAGGTATTTAAGACTTAAGTCGTATAAATTGCACTTCACTTGGTGGGTGGCAAATATGTCGTACAATATGTGTCTGCAAAGAGCTCTCCAAACTATAAAGGCTCAGAGCAAAAGAGTACAAATACAACCAAACCATAAACCACAATCATAAAATTACTTGAGATTTAAGTAGTGCGATGTGTTTTATTGGTTAGAGTGACAGGAAGTTTTCCAAAGAGACATGATGTAACTGTAATTGGCTAAGTGTCAAAGTCTGGCTTTTATGTATTCTTAAGAGAGCTTTTATTTGTTTGTTTATATATATATGTATGTCTGGGGTATTCATTCACTCCATGCATGTTAGTCACTTGTGGTGCCTTTACAAGTACATCAAACTGTAAGGTTTCACAAGAAATTTGGCCTTTATCTGTAGAACCACATAGTTATGTTATTTAACCATGTATTTGTTGTTTCTATTTCTCTTCACATTCTAACTAATCCACACCCATCTGTCTCTCACGCTTCTCAGTAAGGTTCATAGTAATAGACAGAAGCTCTTCAGGAAATATACCACAAGGAATTATAGGTACCCAGCACCCCCTCAGTTCTGGACAAACGACAACCAATGAATGGGAATGCTGACTAACATGCAAGGAGGTGCATGGAGGATGAAAGAAAACTTGTGCCTTTTACTTCTCGCTTGCCATTAAGGGTTTCACTCTTCCCCCTAATACCTGTTACCTGAAGAGCTCACAATAGTTTACCCTGCAATGTGGGATATTCTTTTTACTGTCCGAATACTAACTGTTATTTACTGCATGGTTTGACCTATTATGTCATTTGATATATAATAAGAAAACAGAATCTCTGAAAGAGTTTCTCCCAGGTTTCTGGGACTATGGTGGACTAACGGGTTCAATGTTCAAACCCCACCTCTGCCAAGCTGATACCATTGAGTCCTCGAGCAAAGCCCTTAACCGACATTTGCTTGGATTATGAGATGGTGTCAGTTGGAAGTCACTCTGTAAAATGGTGTCTTTCTGTTTAGTTGTAGCGTATTTAAGGTGGTAGTAACTTGTGTTGCATGAGGATGATTGGGTTATAAATACCTGTGGGGTGTGTGATTAGACTCATAGATTGAGGAAGAGGTGGTACAGTGAAGTGAATGTCTCATTTGATGTGCTATTAGGTATGTTTAGTCACAGGTCATTAAGGTTCAATTATTTGGTACAGTTTCAGTAACCATTTTTTTATGGGTAGCGTGTAATGGCAGTCAGTCTAAAAGTGAGAGAACTAACGCTGCATCCCTCCAAGACAGCAATTTACACAGGGGAACAGACACCTTTATTTGACTTGACGTTACCGTTGTCAACCAGGAATACCGTCCAACCAACCCAAGACAGTTCAAAAGGGCCTGAACTATAATGCTTCAAAATTAAAATCCCCTGACAATATGGTTTAGACTCTTGTGTTATTCAGAGGCCACTATTTTCATGATAGATTTCATGAGCAGGATGTACCATCTTTTGTGGTCAGTAGAAGATGGTCTGTAATGAAGTGAGACAGACTGTAATTGCATAAATGTCTGCATGATGCATGTGCTTGTATCTGACTTTTGCTTACAATAAAGCTATCACAAAGCTTGCAAACTGCGTTCTGAACCAGGTTCAAACTTTTAATACTTCTACTGTTTGCCCTCTTGCACAGCATGTTTAATCGATTCATCTATGAACCTGTTTGCATCTTGCATTATCATGCATTTTTGTTCAGTGTTCACTTGAGTGATTTAAAAAACAGGCGTAAACACATCCAAAACATTGTGATTAGATCACTCAAACACATTTAACGTAAGCATAAATAGAATGTGTGTGCTATACTGTATACACACACACTTTATGATGGAGCTATTTATGCCTCTGCCACATTGGTTTGAATCCCACCTTTCATGAAAACATTTGGAAATGTACTGCCTTAGAAGTCTCTTGAGTGCTCGGCACACTTGCCAAATACCTATGGGTACAGGTGCGTTTCTGCAGTCAGAAAGGTGGGACAATGCACTGTATCATGAGTTACTGCAACTTCCAACTTCACCAGGTTTTCTGTCCTGCATTTTACAACACAGATGTGAGACACAGGGTCCATGTTTACAGAGTACAGGCTTCAGTAAAACAGACTCTCTGGGGACAGTTTAGTGAAAGCATAAACAGCACCTGGACAAAGATACAATCTGGATATGAAGCACATAATAATGCAAGGTGCAAACATTCTGTTTCTGTTTAAGGATCACTGGCAAAGGCATTTACCTCTGTTTATGGTTTTCAGTTTCTTTAAAATACCGCCCACGAAAATTAAAGGATACTTTAAAATGAGATGTCCTCAAATTTTTGTGAGCAGTTGTATTTGGTCCATTTTGTCTTGTAATGTCTCGATATTTCTATAGGCCTGCGATCATGGGATGGTGGTCTGAAAATGTTGCTTGGCGACTGACAACTACACCAAGTCACAAAAATTAGGGAATATTTCATTTGGGGATGTTTCATTTTGAAATATTTTCTAATTTTTGTGAGCAGTGTATTTTTAGAAGTTCAGTGCATTGCATGGCAGTCTATGTATGTTGTGTAGAATGTAGGTATAAAGCTGTGTTTTAGTGCAGGGAATTTTATCAGCCTAGTTAGGGTTATAACTGCGAATGGTTTGTTTTGATTGACCACTGATCTCCATTTAACAAATGTTTCTTTTTATTTCTCCCCTCATCTTCTTTTTCCCATTCTTCCCTGCACATCTGCCCTCTTTCTTCTGACCTCACCTAGTCATAAAATGAGTTTTAAGGAACGGGTGCGCATGGCCAGCCCTCGTGGTCAGAGCATTAAAAGCAGGCAACCATCACTGAATGACAGACGCTCTCCAGTCACTGAGGTGGGCACAGAGGGAAACAGCCCAGCAAAGGTGCAGAAGAGTTGGAGCTTCAATGATCGAACACGCTTCCGACCCTCACTCAGGCTCAAGACACGTACCATGGCTGAAGGTGAGATCGAACGTTGTTTGTTATACTGAATAACTAAAAGACTTTATTCATATTCAGGGGGAACAAATTACTTTATGTTTACCCAAAGAGAAATTTCTGAAGTGGCTACAAATTAAATTTGGTGTTTCTCTGTATCCGTCTGTCTGTCCTGCCTGTCTGTCCGTCTGTCCTTCTGTCTATGTGTCTGTCTACCTAGACCTAGGCTTTTAGTGCTTACACAGCGTAAAGCGTAAAATATAAATGCACCTTGTAGGTCTAGAGTTACACACTGCAGTCCATCTGCTTCTCTGCATACTTTGGTATTCTCTTTACTCTGTTCACTAATGGTCAGGACCATCTCAGATCCTTAGTAGCGAGAGACCACAATTTTGTGTTCCCCATTCCAAGCTAAATTGACCATCAGTGAAGAGGGAATGTAAGGGGAGGGGCATTGAAGATACTGCAATGCAACGTAAAGTGACAGTAGTGCTAAAGTCTGTTTTACTAAACCTGAAATGGATCAAATCACCATGGAGATTTACACCATGGTCATCAGACACATGCTCTCAACAGGATCTCAGTAATTTTGTTACTGTAAATGATATGTTTCATCATGACAGTAGTTTGTATGGATGGTAATAATATACTCCTTTTTCATTTTATTTTTCATTGATGTTTTTTTTTTTTTAATTGATGTACCTTTCCATTTCAAATTTGGCTCTTTTTTTCTCTCCCTCATCTATCACCCCTAGCTGATAGTTTTGGAGGAGATGAGTGTTTTGATGTGAAGGGCTGTCACTGTGATATCTCTGTTGAAGATCTATCAGCGCCTCTGAAGACAGTAATCAGAGCTGTCAGGTGAGGAAACGACTATCTAGTCGCGCATAGGAGCGCACTGACAATACATAATAGCTACATTACAACATGTTCTGACCACACTGTAACTACAGACTGCATCCAGTTCTTGCCTGTCGAAATGGCCTCTTGTTCTTATATATCCGCAATCACCACCACCATCATCACCACCTTCGCCCATACAATTGCGCTCAGTCACATGATCCTCCCAGGGTACATTGGCTGAGATTTTTTTCTCTGCTTTCTCAGGGTGTCAGATGGACACGCTCACAGCAACCTCTGTTTACACACTGGCTCATCTGCCATGTATATCCGAATATATCCGAGATGCACTCAAAGCATGATTTAAATCCCTGAAATATTCAGGGCCAATATTTAACTTCCATCTCATTGCAAGAATAATCCTAAAATATTTTGCAATGCTGGTAAGAAACATTTAACTGGATTAGTATTAGTAGTAGTAGTAATAGTAGTAGTTGTTGTATTAGTATGATTATTATTATTTGACTTGCTGTTCTACCAGTAATTACACGTATATGGTTTGCTGTGGCCCTCTAGTGACAGTGAATGCGCATTGCATCACGATATGCACTTCATCTTGCAAGTGCGACATGCATGAATTTGTGTTTAATTAAATATATATTTATTTATTTTATTTATGTAGGTCCCCTTATGATCAGAAAAGCTATATTAAGAAAATTAATGTAATAAAAATTAATACGGTATTAGTAAAAACTGGTAAAAGTAATTATCATCTCAAAGCTCCGGACATCCATGGTTCGATCCTGGCTCAAACTTCTTCTGTATGGAGTTTGCATGGTCTTCTCGTGGCTGCATGGGTTTTATTCGGGTACTCCAGGTTCCTCTTACATTTCACAGACTTATTTTAGATCAAATAGCAGTTCTTTAGTGTTCCTGAGTGAGTGAGTGAGTGAGTGAGTGAGTATTTCTGTGAGTCTGTGTGTGCACTGCCATCCTGTGTAGAGTTGGGAGGTTCTGGCTCTCCCATGGCCATGAATGGGATTAAGCAAGTATGAAAATGAAAGAATGAAGGAGAGGAAATTTTATTACCATAAAGTTATTGATATTATGACATGAAAGTCTTATACCTGTTCTGCTCCTGTGTCATATGTAGTGATAGGTCTGATGACAGAGAACAATGATGTAAGTTGTGTCTTTTTCTCTTGCCAGAATTATGAAGTTTCATGTGGCCAAGAAGAAGTTCAAGGAGACACTGCGGCCATACGATGTAAAGGATGTGATTGAACAGTACTCTGCTGGGCACTTGGACATGCTGTGCCGCATTAAAAGTCTTCAGACCAGGTTCGACCAGACTTACTTAATTTTTCAGCATTTATTATTATTTTTCACAGTATGTCAGCAGCAGTTTTGAATCATTTACATCTAGTCAATTGGTAGGCACTCTCATACATAGCGATACGTAGCTGATATATAGCTGATAGAGTTTTAATGTGCAAACCATTGTGGGTTAAGGACCTTGCTCAGGGCCCAACAACTGCATCTCAACAATGCTGAGAATTGAATGTTGAACCTGCACCTGAACTGGACATCAGTCTGTACAACTGTACAACTGTACAACTGTCATTGCGTATACTTACTGAGCACTTTATATAAAGATTTAAATTTTGGGACTATAGCTATTCCCATACACTGAGTGTTAAGCGTCATTTAACACATCAGCAGTGGTCAGTTTGCTATCGATAGTAATGACTGTTAGCGTACTGTTCTTGATCTAGCAGAGATATGTCCAAGTTATCTGGCTGAATCAACACTGCATGCACTTCCACATCACTAACATGTCTGTGTCAAGACTGTGCCAAGAAAGAGTCCCTAACCAATTGAGTGTCGTTGTTACATAAGATGGAGTGCAGTTACAAGTAGTTGTGGCGGTTATGCTATCTGAATAAATAACGGTTGATTGTAGCTTGAAAAGCACACTATAAGTTGAAAAATGCAGGTTAACTGCATTTAATTTGTTGGAAAACACCTATAATAACTCCTGTATTTCAGTTGTGCAAAAAACATTTTTTAGATTGGGACGGTGCAGGTAAGGCCTAATAATGTTATTACTATATTACTATGTGATTGCAAACATGTTAGCAATCAAGTCAGCATGGGATTGTAGTCATGATTTGGTAGAAAAGCACGATGCACAAAATGCTGAGTCATTTTTCACTGAGAAGCAAAGATGGGCAGATCTCCAGTTTGTCAGCAAATATATGTTAAAAAGCTATTGAAATCTTTAAAAACAAGTCTCCTTGACCAAGAGATTTAGATATTTCAGTTCTCAGTTGCATTGTCTTATAGAAAAATTCACAGAGGTCCCTGAAAACCTGTCATTTTTGAATGCTCTAAAATCTTGTTGTACTTTTCTGCATTAATGCTGCCATTTCAGTGACACAGCACCATGGCTTTTGGACTTACTGATAAAGTCTGGGTGGTCCTTTTAATCTTTGGTCCAGAGCGCACAGCCTGCACATTTCTTCCAAAAAAGACCAAGAGTATTGATTCTTCTGAACACAAAACACATTTGCACTGTGATGATTCATCATAGAATGCCTGCAAGCCCCGAGAATCCGATGACACTTCTGGACATGGTTCACACGAAGCTTGTTTTCTTAATGATGATGATACTACTACTACTAATAATTATTATTATTATTAATATTCATTAATATTATTATTTTCACAGATAATAACATATATAAACAGAAAATTTATTAATGATTAATTACTTTCACAGAACCCACGGATCCTTTACAAACAGTACAACATAAGTTAAATACAATTGACACTCAACATAAAACACACACAGTTCGATACAATCGTACAAGCATTAATAGAGGAGGAAAATAGAAAGGTTTTAGGAGAGATTTTAATTCCAGGAAAGTAAAAGCAGACTGAATGGACAAAAGGAGAGGGTGCCACAGCAAAATATCTCCCAGCCATGGAGGAAAGCCTGCACCTAGGGACAGAGAAAAGGTTGGAGTCAGTGGAACGCAGTGACCTGGTAGGAGTGTAACGATGGACTATATTGCGAAGATAAAGTGGAGCCAGACAAAGGAGGGAATTTTGTAGCAGCCAATGCAGTTGGGTTAGAACAGGAGTGATGTGATCAATTTTTTCGTAAGAATGCTAGCGGCGAAGTTCTGGATGTATTGTAGAATTCTAATAGAATCTAAGCGAAGACCATAAAGAAGAGAATTGCAATAAGCAAGATGAGAGGAGACAAAAGCATGAACCAGAATCTCAGCAGCAGCAGGAGAAACGAAAGGGCGCACCCGAGAAATGTTACGAAATTGAAATGTGAAATAAAGGAGACTTATAAATGTGATGTGAATGTGAAGGAGAAAATACCACCACTAACACCAAGATTATGGACAGTAAGGGATAAGTGAACAAAGCCATCTGCAATAGATAAGGAGATAAGGAGGAGGTTGAGATGGAGGAGAGCACAGATTTGGTGCCAACAAACAAAAACTCAGTCTTCTGAGAATTGAGCTTAAGAAAGTTCAAGTGAGAATTACAATCAGTGAGAGTTGCAGAAAGAAATGAATAAGATAGTTTAAAGCTCAGATAGAGTGTTAAAATAGCAATGAAAGGAAAGGTCTTATTTCCGTATGATAGAGCAAATAGGAAGAATGTAAATTGTAAATAAAAGAGGACAAAGAACTGAGCCCTGTGGAGCACCACGTTTAGCAGTCACAGTTTCAGACATAGTATTCCCAAGGCAAATGAAAAGGGCCTGTCAATCAGATACGATTCAAACCAGGTTAATACTATGTCTGAAAGTCCAGTATCCGAAAAGCGTGAAACTAAAATTTTATAATCAACAGTAGCAAAGGTTGATGCGAGATCTAGTAGAACCAAAACAGATGCACGACCTTGAGCAGCTGCAGACAGTTTCAGTGCTATGCTGACATTGAAAAGTTTTGAAAATGCTGTCTTTGTTTGCACAGTAACCTGTCGTGGTATACTGTATGTGAATAATTCCTTGACATTTTAATGATATATGGTGCTTTGTAGAGGGAGAAATATACAAATCCCTTAGAATCTTTCTTTTTTTAACATTTTAATTATTTTTCTCACACATTGGTTGACAAACCTCTGCCCAATTTTGCTCCTCAAAAATTCAGCCCTTTCATGTCTACTCCTTTTGTACAAAGTCAGGTTTATCTGATCACCTGTTGAAATCACATTATTATATAGTTACCCAATTTTTTTGGAATGTGTTGCAGGCCTGAAATGCAGGATTGGATGTTT
Organism: Parotocinclus haroldoi; assembly: GCA_034779995.1. Lineage (NCBI taxonomy): Eukaryota > Metazoa > Chordata > Actinopteri > Siluriformes > Loricariidae > Parotocinclus > Parotocinclus haroldoi. The sequence goes on from JAUZST010013263.1 coordinate 10,947, forward strand.
ATTAACAAATTAAATTAAGTTGGCCAGAAAAATAAACATGAAATATCTTGAGTTCATATTGTCTGCAATGAAGTACAGTCTTTGTGTGTGTGTGTGTGTGTGTGTGTGTGTGTGTGTGTGTGTGTGTGTGTGTGTGTGTGTGTGTGTGTGTGTG
>JAUZST010013264.1:0-11100 GCA_034779995.1 Parotocinclus haroldoi
GTGTGTGTGTGTGTGTGTGTGTGTGTGTGTGTGTGTGTGTGTGTGTGTGTGTGTGTGTGTGTGTGTGTGTGTGATGGCCATGAAGATGCTAAATATGGGCAATGAACAGCTGCTTGTGCTCTGTTCCATTCTTATAGCATGAACAGACAGGAAAAGTAGTAAAATGGCTGCACCAATGTGAATGAGGTCTAACTTGTTGCATATAGTCTGTGATCTAAGTCTAGCATGCAGGTTGTAGCTGTCCAAACATTACATTGATTGATAAGGTACCTAGAACTGGCATGGAAAACAGACACCAAGATATTATTTAGTTTTGTACACCAGCTTAAGTGGGTTTGTGTGAACTTACAACCCTCGAAGATGTAGGTAGGGATATGAACTGCAGTAGAGTTGTATGATACGTTGAGCTTAAAGTCTGGGTCCATCTCAAATTCTGGTATGATCCGGTATGTGCTGTTTAATTCAGGCTAACAAAAAAAATAAGTGTTAAATAAAATGTAACATACAGGGTACAGTACAGTACAGTGCACTGTCCCATTCTTCGTACACATTATGTCATGATGATATTTGAAATATAAACATTATGCATTTTAATAAGAAGAACATAAGGTGGTACTTACGTTATCCTTAGCATTGTAATAAACAATCTCGTTTTCCTGTAAACCAAATTACACGATATTACTTTACTTGTGCAAGCTGATATTATCTTTTAGTGACTGTGAATGTGTGTGTAATTTAGGTTTTGTGTTTGTGTGTGTGTTTGTGTGTGTGTGTGTGTGTGTTTTTGTCAGATACCCAAATGAAAGTTGTGATATTCAGATTAATATTTGTTCATTAATAATAATTTGTTTATTAATCATTTGAATTATACATTTTCATGCCCACTTAATCAAATTCAGGGTTGTGAAAAACCAATGGCCTAACCAGCAGCACAGGGCACAAGACAGGAATCAGCAGTAAAAAGGGAGCCAACCCATTGCAGAGTACAGGGCACATACAAGCACCTACACAGTCACACTGGGACACTTTAGTTCCAATAACTGACCTAATGCATTTCTTTGGAATGTGGGTGCAGTCAAGACTTCCACAGAAAACCCACATATACGTGGGAAGAAGATCAAACTCCACACAGGTGGAGAACAGGCCAGGAATCAAACCCTTAGACAACCATGCTACACTGTAGTGCACTATACTCCATTATTATGATGAAAACAAGCTAAACTTCCAATAGCTGTATATTAGTATATTCAATGAAAACTCATATTTTTATTCACATTTAATGGTGGGTATAACAGTTGGGGTTGTCAACTTCCAAATAAAGCTGCTCTTTCCTTGTTTTGAAACTTCTAAATGGCATACCATCTCTATCTGACACTAAACAACACTGTGCAGCAATACATATATTTTTTTTTACTCTAGTTTCTGGTCACTCGGTAGCATAGTTTTCTAGCTATCTGATTAAAATGGAGCAGTGTGTGAAACCTCCACCTCTCTCAGCCCCCAGTCCTTAGGCATTTCCCAGCACTCAATACTGTACAATACAGTAAGTAATACGTCTCATACTGTTAATTTTATAATTAAATGCTGATGACATATTATTATATTTCACAGGTCCATCATCCAATGTAGCATTAAAACCAGTTCAGGATAGTTCCAATGTTAAATGTTGTATCATTAAAAGATTCCAAGACTAAAGCTTTGTGATTTGGTCAGAAGGACACTGTGTCCCCTGCGCTGGCTTATGCTACTGAAGCCCACCAATGGACTGTGAGATAGCTGCTGTCAGCTGCTCCTTTCAACCCAAAAGCTGATCACGCACAGCGAACGTGTAAGACATAAAAATGAGTTGTTCCATCTGGAGGCAAAGTATTATGTCATATCCGGCATAAACAGGAGGCGAATGCAGGGAACCATTTAAAGTAACTTTATTAAACAAGCTGAGCAAAACCTAAATGAAAACCAGATCAGATAATCAAAGCCCCTAACTAAACAGGCAGAGAAACTTAACTCACTAGGTGGAGACAGTGGCCGGGAAATAAAGCAGAGTCAACTATGAGTTTGTAAATAAACAAAACTGTCTGCCAGGCAGGAGAAACCAGAATAGTGAACTGCGGCAAAGCTACAGTTAGGGTTAGTCCAGAATGCAGAGACATAGCAGTCTCTACTCTGGTACAAAGTTAAATTGGCAGAAAAAAATGCTTGGAATTTTAGAAGCTTAGAAAGTGAGAGTGTGTATAATCAAGAACTTAGGAGATTGTGATATTGTGTGATGTATGCATAGGGGGATGCAACACAAAACCATTTTTGTGGTCATGACAATGACAATTCTGCAATATCAAAACACTACAAACTTCCAACTATCCAAATTCCAGTTATAATGAGTTGGGTAATAAAATATAACCGGCTATCCAAATTACCCACTCTATCAACAATAAATGTAAGTGTATGTTTGTGTATGTTACCTGTATATCATCTCTCCATTTATGATTCATCTGTAGTTCCTCTGCAGCTGTTGCCAGAGCCTGTCAAGACAGAAAAATACCCAACCTTTTTTTTTACATCCAAAACACGATCTACTACGCTCCCTAAGAAAAGCATGAGTTGAAACACTGTGAGCCTGTTTTGTATTGTTTATATGGTTTTCCTGTATAATTTATAGTTTAATTTCCAAACATTTTCTGTCGAGGAATTTATTTTAAACATTTTAATCCATACTAAACTGCACATCTTATTCAACATCACAAAATAAAGGAACAAATCATCTTTACACTAGAGTTGTTACAAGTGACATGTAGTACATATCTTAAATTTCTACTATGTAGCCGCATTCATTTGTCCCCACTTCAGGTACCACTTATCTAATTCAATACTGATCCAGAGTTTCAGTTCCAGTATTAACCACGATACATGCACTTTGTATATGACTAGTGCAACCCTAGGAACTCTGTTTCCTGTAAACACTGAGTTCAAGAAAAAATTTGTAAGGTTTGGATAGTGTTGTCTTCTAACATTATTAAGCTGATTTTTCTTTCTTTTTTTGTTTTCCTAAGAAAGAGTAAAACTCAGATCCCTGAAACCAGTCCCACCATGCCTGGGCCACACCAAAGTACATTAACTCCCTCCATCATGTAGTTATTAGGAGACGATGTGCCTCCAGTAACTTACTGCTGAGAACTCATTATCTTAAATATATTTTGTTATTTAATTTAAATGTTATTTATTTACTTAATTTGCCACCCAAAGAGATGGGTCCCTCTAAGTCTTGGTACTTTCTTGTATGTTTACAATGCTCCATTGTAAAAAGCACTATATAAATAAACTTGACTTGACTGTGGAGGTGGGCTAATGCATTAAATTAGTACACAATTCAAGAGCCCTGGATTGGGGCACTGGGAGCAGTTATACAGTTTACAGTGTAGTATATACATGTTTAATAAAATGTAGCTACTAGAAACATAACTTCCTGAGGACCTGAATTCAGCCTGGGCCTGGGCTTACAAACATGAAGGCTGGGTGGTGTGGTTATAGAACCCTGTGAATCCTGGTGCACTGTTCACTGTTTGCTTCTACCTGTGCCCAGTGAAACCAAAGAAACCCACTATGTTCCTAAACATACCCCCATCTCAACTTCCTTGGAATGTGTTGCAGGCATTCATTTCAAAATGAGTGAATATTTGCAAAAAACAATAAAATGTATTCATTTGAACATTATATATTTTGTCTTTGTAGTGTATTTAATTGAATATGAGTTGAAAAGGATTTGCAAACCATCGTTTTTTTATTTATGTTTTGTACAACGTCCCAACTGGAATTGGGGTTGTAGTTTGTGATATTGTAGCTCACTGCTAATATTTTTGAGTCATACTCTCAAAATGACACTTCTTGGGTGACTTTGACTGGGTTTTTTGCATTTGGAATTCTAAATATCAGATATTGGCCATATAAATTGTCACATTGCATTTTCTGCAAAATAAATGAACTCTTCTGAAGTAACTACCTCAACACTTCACATGCACATAAGTGGATGGCTACAAATGGGGTGACTAAAACAGCAATCAAAAACCTATGTGGCACTCAAGAACAGAAATAGCATTTATTCTTCTTGTACACATTTATGGTGATGCATGTGATCTCACTTAGAGCCACATTCAGTTTAGCACCCTGAGGAGAGTGGACAGGCCATGGATATCACACTAAAATTAGATCACAGGCTCTTCTGGCCAACATCTCCTCTAAAGACCAAGTTAAGAGTAACATAATCTGGCTTGATCTAGAACATTACTGTATGGGTAATTTCCGCTGGGAAAATGTTTCGAGCAAAGACCATTAATGTACCATTAAAAAATACAAAAGATAGTCAAATATCTATGTCTGGAACGTAGTGTTTCATCCAGCTGCACAACATAGATATTAATATTAATTTCAGAATCATTATTTTGTTTTCAAAAGCAAGCATGGAGGGCAAATATACATAGATTACACTGCAACACTTGGCACCACATACCAGTGTGGTGATAGGCTAACATTAGCATGGCATTAATGCCAACAACACTAGCCATATCAGAGGTACATAATTAGTTTCTTAATTTAAAACAACCCCAACAAACAAACAATTTCTTTAAACAGAATGACTTGCTGCATAAAAGAACCAGCAACTGTGACCCTAATCCGCCAAAAAAAGATTTTTTTCATGATGCTTTTAATTAAAGGAGTGCTAACACTAAGCTCCACAGGTCTACGTCAGTTTTGCTGACTAAAAGAAAATGTCGTCTTTATGTATTTTAGTGTGCTGATTAAAAGAATTGCATCTGTTTCCTCCAGGATGAATTACAAGACAGTATACATTGCTTGCTGAATCATTGACTTTTCACAAAGGCTGCCCAAACTTACTGGCCACTTTATTAGTTACACATTCTTTTTAGACACTCATTATCCATTTTATCCTTTCCATCTGCCATATAGATGCACTTTGTAGTTCTACAATTACAGACTGTAGTTCATCTGTCTCTCCACATGTTATTCCCCAATGACTCCTTGTTCCTAAGTGGTCAGAACCTCTACAAGCAAGGTCGTCTTTGTGTGGTGGATCATTCTCTGCACTGCACTGATGTGGTGGTGGGTCAGTGTGTGTTAGTGTGGTGGGACACACTGACATAGTGGGTCAGGGTGTTCTTATGGTGGTGCGATTGGAACAGGTGCAGTAGTGCTGCTTGAGTTTTTAAGTACAATAATGTCACTGCTGAACTGAAAACAGTCCATCAGCAGCCACCAGCATCCTGTGGGCACTGATGAAAGATTAGAGGATGACTAACAAAGTATTACAAACAACAACAGATGTGCTGCTGTCTCTGCATTTGCATATACAATGTAGAACAATAAGGTAGACATCAACAGTGCACAGTAAATAAACACACTGAATAAAAAACTGACAACCGTCACATCAGTGTCACTGCAGTACTGAATAAGATCCACCACCCAAAAAGTACCTGATCCCGGTCATTAATGAACAGAGTAAAGGGGAGAAACAGTGGATTACAGTCTGTAATTGCAGCGCTACTACGTGCATGTATGTAGTAAGTGAAATAGTGAGTGCATGTGTATAGTAAGCAACTTCTTAATGGTACATGTTCTCAGTTTATCTGTTTATGAAGCCAAGGTATCATAGCAACCAAGTGTAATAGCAACCAGCAGCCAATGGGGTAACTCCTGTGCAAATCGGATGTAACTCACAAAGGATGTAAACTCATAACAGAAAAAGGTGACACTAAGCTTGGTAAAACCAGCCTTAACAAGCATGTGCATGTTTTGGTGCTGGTATTTTATTTTTAACAGTAATTGAATCCATTTTGTGCTTTTATTATTATTATTATTATTATTATTATTATTATTATTATTATTATTATTATTATTGTTATTATTGTTGTTGTTGTTTCTATACCATATTCCAACAATAATTAGTTCAGTGTGCTTTACAAAACAAGAAAATATGAAAAAATCAAATAAAAATTACAAGACAAGATGATCAATTCAGAACATTCATGGCAGAACATTTGAGGTTCAGCCGTTTCCTAAAGGTGATGATTGGCTGTGACAAAACTTCTTTTCTCCCAAATATGTGGATGTTCTGTCAAAAAACTTGAATATATATTTACTGTCCAAATGGGCATTTAAGGACTTATGGGGAACACACCATCAGAGCCTCACAGACTGCTGTTACTGATAATAATTTTGTAGTGTAAACAACACAATCAGGTAATGTTGCTAATTTTGACATTTACAAAGTACTTTTTTAATAACAGTTAACATCACCAATGAAAATGTCAAATGGATTTACTTTTTCTGCAGCGATACTGGCCATGGCTACATAATAAATAGATAAACTGGATTTCAAAAAGCAATATTTCATGAAAATTATGCATGAGAATTGTGAATCAAAAAAAAATAATAATAATATATAAAGACTATCAAACATTCAGTTGATGCATTCAATTGAAATAATTCAATTACAATTATAAATATCATGGTATGTTCTGTTCACAATAAGCCATCATAATTTGGAAAGAATGAACGCTAATAATGTTCTCTATTAAACATATAGACATAATCATTCTTTCACCCATTTATTGTGTTGTACAGGTATGCATTTGCAGTGTTATTTCTCCTTCTACAACCCTCCATGTGATCTGTATACAACACAATTAAACCAAACTATTAGAGAAGGAATATAAGACTCCAATCCTGGAGGGCCCAGTTAAATGCTTCTCTATTGTAATATGGCAGCATATTACCTTATGTAACAATCCTGTTTCAACTCAGCTAAGTACTAAGCCTATCGGGGACACACACACACATCTCTGTAGCTCTGATCTTTCTGTATCAGATTAATATATGCTCTTACTAAATTAACAGTGTCATGAGCAATTGAGGATTGCAATTACATTATTTATCTTCAGATTGTTATATTGAACAGTTTTCATGATTCCATATGTATGTTACTAAACATCTGTTATTTGTTTAATCATTTATGACATTTTCTGAAATACTACATAAATATCAAGCAACAAAATAATCCATACCATAATTATCGGTCTGGCATTTGGCAGTGGTGCTTGAAATTTTGTAAACCCAATAGAAGTTTAGAGAGCCTAAAATAGCATGACATACCTCGGATCTTTAATAGAAATAAATAAATAGAACGAAATCAAACAAATGACACAAAATATTTTACTTGGTCAAGTATTTGTGGAAAATTATCCAATATTACATATACATAAGTGGCAAGATTGTGCTTTCAATCCTGGTACCCTGTTGTACAGTATGTATTGAATATAGATCTTCTATATCTGATATTCACATCAAATGTGTGGTATGATGGAACAAACAAAATAAGTTTATAAGAACCTTTAAGTTTCTGTGGCCTACCACTTTTTATTTTTATTTTTTTTGTCCTCAACATTTTCCTGTTTTTTTTGTCCAAAATAGCCTACACAGCACACCTGGAAACACCTTGCTCATACAGGCTAATTACTTTTACATTGACATCATTTAGCAGACGCCCTTATCCAGAGCAACTTATAATGTGCTTTGTATTCTTCCTAGTAGACCAAATCTCATGTAACAAATAGCAATAGCCTAAGAACACAATCCAGCCAGAACCGGCTAGGATCTAATTTAGGTAAAAACACCTTTTTTTTTTTTTTTTTTTTTTCCCCATTTTCAGTCTTGACTTAAGTCCTGAGTGAAGACTTGTATCTTGCTGCTCTATGCACTTGCCTTCATGTAAGTCTTTAGGGTTAAAATCTTACAATCTACCAGGGTCTCACCTTTTAGTATGGATGTCTCTCATTCATCTTTTATTTCTTCAAAGCTGTTTCTACTTAAGATCAATCTGCACGTTGTCATTGATCAATGTCATTGATCGAAAACGCATGGTTTTTCGATCTCTTTAGTCATGCACTAATTTATGCCCACAAAATCCTGTTTTTGTTGTTGGTGGTGGTGAGTTTTATATTTGTTCTATATTTGTATCTGGAAAGTGCTATATGACTTGCGTTAGTTTAGTAAAAATTGAAAAACTCACACTGTATGATTTTAATTTTTGCAAAGGAAATATCTGTATATATAAATTTGTTTCCCACAGGTATTTGAATACGGAACAGTACAAATAACCACAAATTCTGTAAAATCTTCACACTGTAGTGCATGTGACTCTCTTTGAAATATCTGCTCGTGTCATAAATACTATATGTTGCACTGTTTAAAAAAAAAAAAAAGAGTTTTGTTTCTATAAGTCTGGGTGTGAAAGAGAGAGCGAGAGAGACGGACAGAAAGAGAGAGACGGACAGAAAGAGAGAGACGGACAGAAAGAGAGACAGAAAAAAGGAGAGCGAGACAGACAGAGACTGAGATGTGGAGATGGAGAGGGAGAAAGCAGGGTAAGGGCTGATAAATGCTGATATACAGCAAGCCCTGCTGTATCTTGACTGTTTAGAACTGCATTTCTAAGTACAGTATAAAATATAGTGTTTTGCTACAGATTGCTTAACTGTTAACTGACTCATACATGTACGATTTCCTATTCTTCTATTCTTTTTATTCTTCAATTCTTTTCATGAATACTTTGTTTTTCATAGGACGTATCTGAGACATGAAGTGTTCTTACATAAAATATACCGTAACATATTACTATTACTATTTTTAGACCCACTAATCATTATTGCCTAGAAAATGATGATTAATACCTGATTTACAACCTGTGTAAATTAAGCAAATAAATATGTTGTCTACTCAATACTCAGGATGTTGGTTGGAACGATAAGTATGGTGGATGTGCAGGAAGTGACATCTGATTAGTTAGTCTATTGACATATTCATGGTAAAACTTAAACCAGCTGAGTAAGATAATTTAAAAAATCGTTTCCATCTATGGTGTAATTACAAGTCTACATTCCAGGCTGACTCCCGCTACTCTCAAGTCAATACTGTTTCATTTAGATGAGGGCCACCTGCAGCTCCTAATTCAGTTATACTTGAGCTAGGTGACTTCAGATCATTTAAATGAGCATACAGTTTAGAGTACTGCATGTACTCAATATTGACTACAAAAAGCACAGATATCTATTGTTATTCAGAATGCTCTACATTTCTGCATAAATATGACAGAAATCATCATAAGATTTACTCAGGAAAATTATCAAATGTTATTTTAAATGGCAAAAGTGGGTATCTGTGAGAGGCAATAGTATGTCATAGTATAATATATTGGTGGGTTTCTGAACTGCTTCCACAATATTCCTATTAATGTCAAGGCTTGGCAAGTCTAAAATACTTTACTGTTTTTTTTCTCCATTATTTGGTTCCATGCTTTGTACTCCATACAAACGTGTGTTTATGGGTGCTGTCTACGGTTGCTGCAAGCACAAAACATGATACCACCACCACATATTTAGAAGGTTTTTTTGTCTAGACATAACTCAAATAATGTAAAATGTTTCCAATATCCTTTTGGTTTGTTCATGTGACAGGAATTAATTTCCGTGGAAAGCAATTCCCTTTACAACCCTGCCATGTCTGCCATCGTTGTTCAGTGTTCACTTGGTGGTAGACTAATGATCATTAAAATTAAGCAATGTGAGAGATGCCTTTAGTTGCTTATAACTTATCCTGGGTTCCTTTGTTAGCTCACACACTATTACTGCTCTTGAAGTGACCATAGTTCATCAGCCAATCTGGTTGAGGATTACAGTCATCTTGAATTTCATAAATTTGCACACATTTTGTCCAACTGTAAATTGGTGAAGTCCAAACACTTTATGGTTTTATAACATTTTCCAGCCTGCTGAGTATTAATAGCTCTTTAAAGTTATTCGACTACAACAGTTTGTCCACTCACACCTGAATGATATCCCACTGACTTTTAATGAACCTAATTTAACCTTCCAATTTCACTTGTTTCACATTCTATGTTGAGTATTCAAACCTAATGACACTTGAAATGACACTTCAAATGTTTAAACCTTTTGATTATAGTCTGTCATAAATTCTTTTGAATTTGACCTGATTTAGAAAAGACACATTTGTCTATCTAAAGTCTCACAGGTAGCACTAAATATCAGAGAAAAACCAAGCCAGAGAAATGATTGTGTGGAACAGTCAGGACACTTCCTAAAGCTGAAAAGTAGAACACAACGGCCGCTGTTGCTGAGATTCAAAGATCTTGTTCCCATCAAATCTGAGTGAACCTGAGAGGATCTGCAGAGAAGTATGGATACAAATCCCCAAATTCAGGTGTGCAACCATGTGGTATTATATTCATTGTTTATTTATGAGTAATTATTAATTACACTGCTCACAAACATTAGGGGATATTTCATTAGGGGATACATCATGTGGTGTTCACTACTGGTTTGAAAAAGGACTGGGTCAATCCAAGAAAGAAAAAGAAGCACAAAAATATACACACCAAAAGCACATGAAATGATGACTCTGGGGTGTTTCAAATTGACAAATAAAAACTTGAATTCAATGAATGAAAAATGAATGAATGCAAACACTTTCTAAAAACTGTTTTAGACCAGAATTGAGGAGTCCTCAATAATTGCTGATCACACAATGTGAATAAATGCACTGCTAACTTAAGAGCTCATTATAACAGAAACACCTACCTCTAGGGCCTTGGAACGTTTGGCTAACAGACTTTCAATGTTGCGAGCTGCATTGGCCACTAGTTGTGTTGCATTGTTCTGCTCCACACTGAAGTGCTTTCTTACATTGTGGAAAATCTGTGAGTAAATGTAAAAACATTGTGTTTAATTGATTATTTTATTTAGTTTGTTATTTGAACTATCAATACAGATGTATTTGACTAGATAAATTAATTTCATTATATGTATCATCTAAGCCACCTAGTTATGAAAAGTCACTTACCAAAGTCTCATTAAAGCTGTTGAAGAGACATGAACGTCATGCCGGGCACTTTTCATATTTGGATTGGATTGGATTGGATTGGATTAACCGTACAGTCGTGGCCGACTCTCGGTCACTTGATGGATCATTGATCTCCACACATTTCTGTCTTTCATCGATGTGATCCATGAAGTA
>JAUZST010013265.1:0-11100 GCA_034779995.1 Parotocinclus haroldoi
TATATGCATAAAACTGAAAGAAAAAAACAGCACCTGAGGCAAGTTGCCAAGTTGATCTTTTTTCAGGTGGTCTATGAGAAGGATCTTCTGTTTGACGCCAAGAAGACTAATCTTTGTAATCAAGTCTTTCTATTTCTTAAGGCACGATTATATTACATTTTAGCAAACTTATCTTACTGGTCATTTTAAACATAACTCGTTTTTATTCTTTTTTACATTTTGGGATATTGTGTTTGTAAAGGAATCTTTTTTGAGGCAGTTAATAAAATATGTCTCACAATGACTGTTGCAAGTCTGGATCATTTTCTTGTCATTCTACATATTATTTATTTTAAAAATGGCTTCTGGAAGTTTGTGGGAGATTCGGCTTTTGTTTAAACCTTTGACTGGTTAATGATACTGCGGAAAATGAACATTTGATACCTTTGCTCATTTTAATAGTTTAACAATGGTTTTGACCATCAATGTACACGTTCAGTGAGAAGGAAAAATATGGATATAGATTCCATGTTGGTTTTCTTCTCATCGCACGTCACTTAAGAGGAACTTGGTCCTGGAACGCAAAGTTAAACATGCTGAGAAATTCATTCGTCAGAACTTTTTGTCACAAACACAGTCAAACACAGTATTGACACTCCATATCTAACGAAGTTGGAAAAAAGTATAGAGGAAGGATATCAATGTATACATAAATAATGCAAAAACATATACCAAGAAGGCAAGAAAAACTATAAGAATAATAAAAATCATAAACCTATTTACAACACGTGTCACTTACTGGTGTCTGGTACTGGTGGGTGAGTGAAGTACACAAGCATTGTGTACATTGTATTTGAGTTAAAGTACAGATGTCCGGGGTAAACAATACTCAGGCGAAAGCAGAATTCAATTTGAGTAAAAGTACAAAAGTATTTGCCTTCAAATGTACTTAACTATCGAATCTAAAAGTGTCATGGATTATTAAAGCTCTAATTATCATCTGTTATATTTTCGTAACTCTTGCTCTTGATTAATCAAGACTCTAGCGTCACTCTTTTAACAGAACGTCATTAATTAGTCCAGCAGGTCATGACGAGTTAAGAAATACTCTTATTGATCTGCTTGCTACTTGAATCTTTTATTGCAATACTGTCTGACATTTTTACGCTCAACACAATTACTATATTACAATATTATACAACAATATTACTTTTTTTTTTAATGTAGTGGCGTTTCAAAAGGATAAAATCACCCAAATTGGACATACTTCTGCAAAGCTAAAAAAAAAGACAAATCGAACAAACTACTGTACTTCCTATAGTATAGTAATAGTATTTTAATTATAGTAATTTACCCCGTTACTCTTTACCACTAGTGTCTAGCCTATTACATTTCTTAGCGCTCGCAGTTGGGAGGCACAGATTTTAGTTCAGCATATCATTACTGGTTTTCAGATCATTCCTAACCTCCTGGGGACATTTATTTGTATACAAATCCAAGCGCATGCTAATATGTCACTGCCATGTGAGTGACACTACAGGTTGTTACTGTACACCTACAAAGTCCAAATATGATTTCGGTATCCATTACGGCCAGCTATTCTAAGTTTACCTACCAAAACTCCTTTTGCACCAAATCTGTAGTCTTAACTCCTCAATTGCAGCAGAAAAATCGCACGTCATTGAGACCGGTGTCATCTCCTATCCCTCGTGGCTCCTCCACAATCGTCTCGATACCACAGATGCCTTTTCCCGTGCAGGTGTCACTCCAGGAACCCCAGTCACCCCAAGACGTTCCTGCACCTTTAATCTCCTCATTGGATCCACTGCATTTAAACCTTGTCGGCCATACAGTTGGAGGATTTACACGTACTGTGCGATGATTTGGAAATCGAATTCAAAAGGTGTGTCATGTCAATGCTTGATATTATTAATACATTACTTGATATTATTGGCCGCTGTATCATCCCAGGCTCCTTGGAACGGTTCCACACGTAGCTGAAAACTTACCAGCGTCCCAGATTTGCACCATTTTATATCTGTCCATGCACCCCAGCTGTAGAAATATAAGATTAAAAGAGTGGAATACGTTTGATTAGAATCCAGTCTAGCTTTTGTCAATTTAGGACTATTTTCAATGAATGGTCTGAGACAGGGCAGCGCGGTGGGTAGCACCGCCGCCTCACAGCCTCCCGGGTTCAATCCCAAGGGTGGAGCGGCCTGGTTCCTTTCTGTGTGGAGTCTGTCCTTCCCATGTCTGCGTGGGTTTACTCCGGGTACTCCGGTTTCCTCCCACGGTCCAAAGACATGTGTGCTAGGCTAATTAGTGTCTCTAAAGTGGCCCTTAGAGCATAACTGCGTGTCTGACTGTGTGTGTGTGTGTGTGTGTGTGTGTGCCCTACGATGGATTGGCATCCCGTCTAGGGTTGTTCCTGCCCTTGCGTCCAAAGTTGCCGGGGTGGGCACCGGCTGCCCCGCGTCCCAGTGTGGATTAAGCGGAAGATAATGAATGAATGAATGAATGAATGAATGGTCTGAGACATTAATACACCACCTGTTATTTTGTGTATCCAAACTCTGAGCTGTTTACATTGATCTTATTTGTGGATTTGACCTGTGTTTGGAACTCTGATCTCTGTTTCAGACGTGTTGCTTTAACTGTACGTCACAAATAAAAATACATTTTACCAAAGACAGTTGGAAAGTTTATGTTTTGTAGAACCAGTCTGTGAAAAGTGGAAAACGCACACAAACAAGCTTAGGGGCTCTTGCTTCGATAGGAACACGTAGGATTAGAGCACACACCTTGCTGAGTCGGACTGGACTGTAGCGTAGTCCGTGTACGGTGCTGTTGTGCCTTTCGCCGCGTTAACACAATGCAGCCGAATTCCATTTAGTGCAGTGTTATCACCAATTAGAAGAGACTCCCAATATCCTGCAACCTGAAACACATCAATATTCACTGCACAGAAAAGCACAGTACGTTCTCAAAACCAGTTCTGAGTTTCTACACGTGTACTGTACTAGTTTCTTGTAATCCATTTCAATCCTAACCGAGACCCTATATGCAGACGCCAGCAGATTTGACATCTTTCTCACGTATGGCATGTTCATTCTCATTCCAAGAACACAGGAGGGCTTTTCAGCAAGGGCAGTACGGTGGCTCGGTGGGTAGCACCGCTGCTTCACAGCAAGAATCAATTCAGCCCAGGGTGGAGCCGTCTGGGTCCTTCCCGTATCTGCGTGGGTTTACTCCGGGGTCCAAAAGACATGCGTGTTAGGTTAACTGGTGTCTCTAAAGTGGCCCTTAGTGTGTGATTGTGTGACTGTGTGTGTGTGTGTGTGCCCTACAATGGATAGGCGGCCCGTCTAGGGTTGTTCCTGCCCAGGCACCCAGATTTTCCGGGTGGGCACCGGCTGGCCCGCGACACCGTGTGGATTAAGTGGAAGAGAGTGGATGGATGGATGGATGGATGGATGGATGGATGGATGGATGGATAGATGGATGGATGGACTCTTCACCACTGTGTGTTGGTAGTTTTTTTTTTAATTATTTAGTGGATTTTGTATCACACATGGAAATAACCAGGTTTAAGTTACAGTGTATAAGCATTTCTTGATAAACCAATAAAAGCCTCAATTCTGGCATCATAAAAGGGTCCATTATGGTCTTTTTTTTTTACACCCAAGTGCATGTATATTCAATAATATCAATACATGCATGCAAGTTTTCCATTTCCATTGTGTAAGACTTCACGAATTGCAAAACTGAATGAGCATTTAACTGATCAATTCTATCTGTTATTTTAAACAATTCTTTAGCTGTATATATACAGTCTGAGACCACTGGTGAAAAACCGCTCTATTTTCTGTGTGTCTTGAGTTGAATACAATGTTTTTCATTACATAATCGAAATAACAGAGCATTTATCGAAAGAACAAATCTATATTTGAATACATGCATTTTAAGATCAGTTACTGAAGTTTGTTCTATAAATGTATTATTAATCATGTTTATTAACATCTTCTCGTCATTTATTAGGATAAATAATAGTGTTACGTTTGTATGTTGTTTGTCTTGTGTATTTCTGTAAGAAAATGACTTGTTTTAAGCAATACTGTACAGGTTTTGAGATCCCACAGATCATCAGATACCACCACTCACCTTAAGACTGAACCCTGCAGCGTAGAATCCTGTCGGACACATTTCTTTGAGGCCCCATGTGCCCCAGCGTTGTCCGTTATCCACAGTCAACAATGATATATATGGTCGATCGATGCTTCTCTGTATCCTTCGACACTTAACATAGCTTCCATATGAGGCTAGAAACACACACAGTGTAACACAAGCTAACGGACGCATTCCTACTTTCTCAGCTATTTGCCTTCCCCTTTTTCTTTTTCCTGGACAGTAATGCAAGGCAAGCTTGGCTCAGGTCTTGTTTTACCACAGGCATCCCGTCATCCTTTTTGTCTATTGATTTCTCCAGAGCTCTCTAAACAAACCTTTGGTCGTGACGCAGAATCAATGTTAAAGCTGGATTAAAATCTAAAACGAATCTTCTGACTCTTAAATATACTGTACATATTATATAAATACAGATTTTAAGGTAAAGATGATGGTTGGTGGATTGGCTATTCTAAAATACCTCTAGTTGTGAGTGAGTAGTAATTAGCTTATGGAATCTATGTCTATGCAAAGCCCTCAAACTGTTTGTTTACGTGGTGTGCTTTTGATACCACTGAGAAATTGTTAAAAAAAAATAATAAAGTTTCAAAAATATCCACATTTCTTACATTCAGTAATTCAGCTGTTTACTGTTTACTGCACCTACTATTTTGCACAATGTTTATTCTAGATGTAGTCTCGTGTACATTAACCTTGTTGCACCATATCCTGGAAGCATTTCAGCAGGGTTCACTTTTCAAAAAACTTTTCATTTACCTACAGTTACATATTAAGCCATTTGTTTCACAACCAAATGAAGTGTCCTGCTGTTTCTGCTCAGTCATGACTTAACTGCAATGCCTAATGTGTTAAGGAATATAATGTGTGTGTGTGTGTGTGTGTGTGTGTGTGTGTGTGTGTGTGTAAAATGTTTGCTTTTCTAAATAAAACAGTTTGTTTTTTAAATAAACGTTTCATCGCTCGGCCGGCAGATGGCGATATTATATTATTTAAATAAAAGCTGGTGTTGCTTGTAGTTTTATACATTTAAACATAGCTTATTCTAACTAATTAGTAAACACAACGAAATGTAGATTATATAAGAAAGGTTGCTATAAAATGTGAATATTTCTGTCTATTTAATTATAATAATATCCCGTAGTATTACAGTTATATTATTATAATATGCAATAAGGATATTACAATTATATCTATAAAACAGGATCAGGCTATTGATTTAGGGAACATCAGCAGATTTTACTGCCTTTAATGCTCGGAAAGTATATTACTACCACAAAACGTGTAATTTTACCAGGGGTGTCCCTATGGAAAAGCCAACCGTTTTAAACGGAAGTAGAAAAAAACCGCTATCGAATTGCAGAAACATGTGTCACTTCTTAGGTAATCAATTGTCAACTGTCAAATGCCTCGTTGTACCCTATTTAAGTGTTAAACACATCTAGTGTAGAGACAAACTACCTAGAGCACTAGATGCTTTAGAGAACAGCATTTGGGACTGGACCCATTTCGGCACTTCCTGTTATATTAGGAGTTGCTCTGTTGTTGTGTGTTGTCCTGCACTGTAGAGGAGTTTTTAATCGGTCATTGGAGAAAGGAAAAAAGGAAAATGGCTCAAGAGTTTGTTAAAGCGCAAATTAAAGGCAATAAGGTGGTGGTATTCCTGAAACCGTCGTGTCCTTATTGTGTGAAGGCCCAAGAAGTGCTGTCTCAGTACCAGTTTAAAGACGGCTGTTTCGAGTGCATCGACATCAGCGGTCGCGATGACATGGGAGCCATACAAGATTATTTACAACAAATCACAGGCGCTCGCACAGTGAGTCGTTTTTAAGTGGTTACATTGTTGGTAAATTTCCACTCATGGTATTTCGTGAAACTGGTTTAGTGAGTCGTTTAGTTCTGACGTCGATTCGCTCCTTTTATTCAGGGATGCACTTTGAATCGGTGAGTCGTTTGTGATGGAGTCGATTCGCTACTTATATTTAGGGATGTAATGTCAGAATCGGTGATTCGTTTGTCATGGAGTCGATTCCCTACTCATATTTAGGGATGCAACGTCAGAATCGAAGAGTCGATTCCCTACTCAGTCGATGGGTCTTTTGGCAATGGCATTGGCGCGCATCCCTTCCAATTAGACATAAACAGTTTTATTCCCAATCATTAAGCAGTTAAAATTCAGTTCACCAACAGCTGTCCAGACATTTTCCCGTACAATTTGCAGGTATAAATTAGAATTCATTG
This sequence comes from Parotocinclus haroldoi, assembly GCA_034779995.1. Lineage (NCBI taxonomy): Eukaryota > Metazoa > Chordata > Actinopteri > Siluriformes > Loricariidae > Parotocinclus > Parotocinclus haroldoi. Next base: position 6,406 of record JAUZST010013265.1, read on the forward strand.
TTCCATCTGTGATAGCCAGCTGCCCTTATCCAGATGCTGCAAAACAAGACCAAACCATCGTATTACCACCACCACTTTTCATATAGTAGTTGTGCACCATTGTAATTAACTTTTTTCTCCGTTAATAACTAGTTCCAAAGGAAATGCTTTAAGCTAGGGATGCTCTGATTATGTTTTATGCTGCTGATACCGATCACCCATATCGATCACATTGACTGGCTGTAAATTTTTCGAGAGTTAGAGCTAGTGCTACTGGCTGCACGATCTGGAAAAAAATAAACAATAAACTGATCTTAGACTTTTTCCAAAAGAAAAAAATACAAGATACTTGCAGGCACAACTATTCTTCCACCACTGAAAACGTCTGGTCGTCTACCCCGATGAATTCAATCATTTTTTTCGGGTTATTTGCTTAGCCTTCTCACTCTCACGCTCATACGGGCGTATTGTAGAGTGTTGGCAAGTGCAGGCTGCGTTAATTGACCTCTGACCGTTGCTGCTCCGGGTGCCTTCTTTTTACTCTCTCCAGCGAGCCTTAAACTCCCCATACTCCGCCAAGCGTTTGTTCTTTAAAAGATGTATTAAATTAGTTGTGTTGAAGCATTTTGATGTGCTTCCCCTGCGAGGTATTTTTCGTTGCATGTGTCGCAGGATGCAAACGTTACAGCCCTGTGACAGACTGCGTAAAAGTTTACCGCGGCAGAAACGCCATGATTTGCCGCCGCGCGCCTGAGCGGTGGAAAGGAAAGGAAAGGGGGCGGGGACACGACACCGCACACAGGGCCTCTGCAGGCTGCAAAGTAAAAGTGATCGGTTTTTTGATCGGCAGTGAAAGGCCACACGGCGATCACATGCTTTGTCACGGAAATCGGCCGATAATGATCGGCGATCGATCGATCGGTCGGAACACCACTACTCTGAACACGATGATTGTTTTGTGCCGTGTTGTCTAGGTGCCGCGTGTGTTCTTAGGGGAGGAGTGTGTCGGCGGAGGTAGCGATGTGGCGAGCCTTCATAACAGTGGTACTCTGAAGGGCATGCTGGAGAAAATCGAAGCACTGCAGTGAAAAGATCAAGTACGTACACACACACACACACACACACACACACAAAACACTCGTGCAGACACTGTCCCCACTCTGCACAGGATAAAATCTGGCCACAGAGGACCTTATGACATGTCTTTATTCAGACTGAAATGAGGATCGCCAAAACTGCACTAGACTAAAGACAGCCTCTAAATCCAACACACCGACTGCACAAAACAATCTACATGCTGGATACATATTGTGTACATTTTGTCCAAATCAAAATCTTGGATGTTTTGTGGTAGAAAAATAGTAAAGTCGCCGTAAAATTATAGTCCCATGACAAAAATAAACATTTGAAGTGTTCTTAAAGTTGTTCTGCAAGAACGAAAGTAATCATCCCCACACAAAAGCATGTCAGACCATGAGAATGCGATTATACATCTGTGAGGAGTATGTCTGACCTTACCCTGTTAATACTTTGGACTATATTGCAGTTTTAGAAAATGCCCGAGCTGAATCATGCCATTAGGAGCTTGAATCTGAACGAACGTCTGACGTTTTGAATTTCTCGTTTGACGCTTGAGGATACACTTTCTTATTCTTTATACACAGCGGCCCCCCCCCCCCGGTTTCTCGACCGCCTCGTAACATAACACGACAGATGTGCTCCTCGACGTACTTTGAGGAGATTAGGAGATTCGTCTCGGTACTCGGCGCATTATCGCTTTAACTTCGAGTCGACTCGATTTCAGCTGGCACATCGGATCATGATTCAGATCTAATAGCTCTCGCTCTGTGCTTCTGACGTGTTTGTCGTGTCTCGTTTGTTTTTATCTGTTTTTACAACTACGGTACGGCTTTAGTAGTTCAGATAGTTCTACTTGGGCTCTAAAAAGGTTGAAGATAACCGAACAACCAAAAGGAAAACCGTGAGAACGGAGTTTGCCAATAAAGCGTTTAGCTATTACTTTACCCTTTCGATCTATTGTTCACTAAATGACATGAGATCTTTTTTTTTAATGCTGCAAATTAAGCTTTGTGTTAATGATTTGGGGCAAGTGAACGTTAATGTAGGCATTTTAAGCATGTTAATGGCTCTCGTACGGAACAGTATATACAGTTCAGTTCATCATACGTATAACTACTCCATTAGATGCTAAACTGCTTTTATTCGGAAAATCTGGAACAGATCCATTCAATAGACATTATTATGGGAGTTAGTTATGGGAATCGTAGGTTCTGGGAATCCGTTTTCGGAATCGAAGCAACATCTGGAACGAATTAATGGCGAGAACTGCTGTACCACTGTACTTTACTCATTAATAGTTTCATTCATTGTAATGTCACATCAGCGTCACTGGCCATATTCACGACAGACACAAGATTATATCAACAATTTAGAGTGGCCAGTTAACCTAATCTATGTCTTAGGAATGCGAGGGGATACCAGAGCACCCAGAGTAAGCTCGCACAGAGACGTGGGGGGGGCGGGACATGCAAACTCCACACAGGTTCATTCCATTTTTGGAAATCGAACCAAGGATCTGTGACCCGTGAGGCGAGTGCAGTAACCACGCCGTGCCGCCCGAGGATACACAATTAAACGTACATACCGGCTAACACTAAGTTCAGCACATTTCAAATCGAACAAAACAATAGACCAGTTTACAACACGGGCCAGATAAAACATGCCGTCGCAGCTCCAGAGACCCAGGTGTGAGGCCCAGCCGTGGCCGCTGCCGGTGTGGAGTCGAGCGATCTCCCCGTGTCTGTGTACGGCTTTTCTGGGAGTTCACTGGTGTCTCTAATGCACCCGGGATGCAACTGGGACGGGATTCACAGAAGTGGCTTATGAAAGAAAATGCTCTTAAATGTCTTCTGTGTAAATTCAATGATGGTGATTGAGCAGTAAGTGACATATTCATGAGGATGAACAGGAGGAGGTCAAACTGGACCAGAGTGCCCCCACATTGACTGTTCAGTAGGGTGTATGGTCACCCAAGAGTGCCAAAACACACCGACAGCGATGGGACATGGACAGGATCGGTTTGTCCAGAGTCCTCTTTATACTCATTTTGAAATATCTTCTCATTTATGTGAGCAGTTTTTTTTTTTTTCCAAGGTCATCCTTTGTTTCCTATTGGCTATTAATTCCACCATCATTTATCGTTTGCTAAAATTCTTAGAACACTTGATAGAAAAGTGTTTTCCATTTTGCTGTCCTTTGAGCAGATTAGCCAAAATAATAGAAACAACAGGAAATACCGATTCAAAACGGGTCTCGTGCTGCATGTTGTAAAATGCAACATAGCCTGATAAGAAAATAATGAAGACTGCATACTGAGACTGGGAAATGGTTACATATGGTCATTATACCAAACAAATCATATGGTGGCCTAAGACTTTGGCACGTCTGAGAGTAGCATAGATGGATAGATACACAGGCAAATTTAGGAATTATGCCTTTTGTGAAACTGGTGTTATCCTCAAGCGCTGATCCACAGATATTCAAATGTCTTTGAATTTTATTTTTAAAAAAATCCAACAAAACATGGAAAATAATGCCTTATTCAGATCTATCATCTCTAAGGGCATGATTATAATTCCGCATTTTGCATCGAAGCTTTTTGTATGCTGATCCATCCGACAACTGGTATTTCCACAGTTCTTGTACTGAGTAGACTCCATTTGAGGTCATGGTTTATCTCTGTATACACAAAAAGAGACAAACGGTCCATTCTTGGGCACACAGTCTTCACCAGACCTCCACCAGACGTTTGCTGATGTCACAGGATCAAAGGTCTAGGTCGCTATAGCCAGTCTATGAGACACAGTCTGAATGTTTTTGTTTCTCCTCCTCGGCTTCAGAGGGAGGTCACATGATGTTGCAGCGGAACCTGCGCAGCTGCCGCCTGCGTTGCTGGTACTCGCTGAGCTCCTGCAGGTATCCTCTGGAGGGCCAGCGCAGACGCTCTACCTGCTCCCGCTCCTCCTCTGTCCAACAGCAGCATTGTGACCATGCAGAAAATACAACACCTTGCTCCCTCTTCCTCATACTCTTTATTTACGACATCTAAGCATCTTACTGTTACAATGTGTTTATAAAAGACCTTCATACCAGTGATGTGTCCAAAACCTCTTAACCTGTCTGCAAGATTCCTGCTTCGAAATAAACTGGAATTGAAGAGTTCATGTCCTGTGTTATGCTTTTATAAAACTGGTCTCCTTCAAAATTAGTCGCATCTCACTAGTGGGTGGTTCTGAATCCAAAGCAGTGTTATTACATTTAGTATGGCAAATAAAGAGGCTAATGTGGAACAGCAGGTGAAACTCTGACCCTCAGCTTCTAGCTCAGTTTCACAACAGGTAGTGAAAATGTAAATTGAGCCATAATTTAAAGGAACACTACAAAATGAGATTTTGCATATTTGATTAAATATTAACATTGTCATCAATTTTCTTTTTTTTTCTTTTTTTTTTTACTACTCAAGAGTCCACATTTGTGCAAGAGGGCATCGACTGAAATTTACATTGACCAAACATTACCTTAGTAAAATTACTACTAATTAATACTTTGATATTCTGTGTGTATGTGTATATATGTGTGTGTTTGTGTGTGTGTGTGTGTGTGTGTGTATATATATATATATAATACTATACAATA
>JAUZST010013266.1:0-11098 GCA_034779995.1 Parotocinclus haroldoi
TTGTAAATCGCTCTGGCTAAGGACGTCTGCTAAATGACGTTTACAAAAAAAATCACACACACACACACACACACACACACACACACACACACACACACACACACACACAAAATTGATAAAGTGCATATGTTACCTAGCCCCACTGCGGTAGCCTTGCGGTTAAGGTGCTGGACAAGCACCTCTTCCAAAGTGCCACTGTTGGGACCTTAATATCTGCTACATTTTAGCAGATTTTGAAACCTTTGGCTACTATTCTGGTCTGACTGAAATAACAATTACAATTATGAGATAAAAAAGGAGAGAAGTGTCCATAGTGCAGCAACACACCAGTGATGTTAGCAGATGAGGTAAGTAAACACCGGTCCTGTGTAGTGGGTGGGGAAGCCATGATACAAATCGCTCTCTAATTACAGCTGATCTGTTTTATACAAATGGATAGACTTAAAATAATTAAAATAATTAAAATAATTAAAATAATGCCTACTAAACGACTGCCCATGTAGTACCACTAGGTTTTAAAAACAGACCCATTGTGTGTTAAGTGTGATCAGATTTATCCAAGCCCGTTTAGTAGAAATCTGATTGACAGGTTTCAAATTACAGGTTTCGAATCATTTATACAATGAAATAAAGCAATTCACAACAAAACCAATTGAAAAAAAAAAAAAAAAATCAGAGTGCAGAACAAGTACTGGGTTTGACTTCTTTATTACTTCGTTCTATAATCAATTTGCTTATCATTTAGAACTGAAAGTAAATAAGCTACAAGAAAAGTGTTTTGACTAATACTAATTACAATTAAACTGATTTGTAAAGACAGATTTGAATCAAAGCTCAAAAACCCTTTCAGATAAAACGTTCTGCATGTTTACTCTTTTTTTTTGTGCATCTCCAGTTGCAAACAACAATTTTCTTATCAGTAATGCTGCACTACAAATGTAGATGTGGTTTAAAAATAGATCACCCTGCTTTTCCTCGGAACAAATATTCATGTCTATATCTGACTACATTAATGCATGTTCTTGGCTTTACATGTGATGAATGGCATGCTATAGCTACTGTAGCTCTATCTACAGAGGACGGATTTTTAAAAAAAAGCTAATGAGAAGAGGAAATGTTTTATGTATGCAATATTAGAAAATCTATCTCTAAATATATCTGCATATATTTTTTTTCTGATATATATGTATTTAACATAAATAGTTTTCTATTTATTTATGATTTCTACAGTCTTCTAGCTATAGCTCTATATAGAATAAATTTGTTATATACACTCACCGATCACTCTTGGGTACGCTGCCTTGTTTCTACACTCACTGGCCATTGAATCAGTTCCACTTACATAGTAATTCTACTATTACAGCCTGTAGTCCATCTGTTCCTCAGCGTTATGGCGGTCTGTGTGTTGTGCTGGAACCAGTGGGTCAGACAGAACAGTGCTGCTGGAGAATTCACGGTGCGCTCATAGGCCATATTGCCCCACAAGTCAGAGACCGTAGCTCCTCTGTTGTTGCACGGTTCGTGTTAATTATCCTATAAGCCTCCAACAGTGCTCACTGGATGCTGGCGGCTGGATATTTTAAGCCCAGCAGTCACAAAGGTCTTTAAAACCTCCAGTGGCACTGCTCCGAAAAGCCCATACTCGCACATGACCCTATGACACTATGACCATTAGGGTTGGGCATCAAAAGTTCCAATTTTATGGCTGCAATTACACTAAAAATACATTTGAAAACAGGCACCCATCTGCCAGGACTGGGGCATCATGTAATCCCAAATGTCATTAAGTAAATACATTGTGATATGATCTGCTGGGGCACCTGTGGGCGACAGATGCTCAAAAGCGCTTTAAAAAAAAAGAAAAAAAAAAAGCGCAACTCCATTCTGATAGAAAAGGAAAAGGCTAAATGCAATATGTGTGAAAAGTTGTTGTAAAGGAGGTTAACGAAAGCCTTTTTTTACTAAATGTTCATTTCAGCAGTAAAGAACACCCCTGACCAGCAGTAACTGGGAAAAGTTTAGTGTTACTCAATTATTGTTTCAGTAAATTTAACTATGTTAAGCTTTTACTTAAAATAGGTTTTATTGGGAAGTAAACAAGCTTTAATGGAAAATGTTTACATTCAATTTGGCTCACAGGTTCATCATTTCAGCAAGAGACTATTTTATATTATATTATGTTATATTACATTACATATTTATATAGAGTATTTATGACCAGTAATAACTGAACAGTTTTTAACTCATTGGTTTAGTATGTTAAGCTACCATGAGCTTTGTTCACATTAAACTCTCACACAGACAGCTCGAGCAACTCACTAGCATAGCCAGTATATCTCCATCACAGCTTGGGTAATGTAGGGGAGTCTGTAATACCCTTTCCTTGTTAGCAAAGAAAAGGCAAATATTCATGAATCATACAGTTGAAATATAAAGAATATATATTTATAAATAAATAAATAAAAGCAAACGTAAGCAGAATCTGATCGATTAAAAGCAAGCCTCACCATCACATCTGATCTGTGGTGATCCTGCCCATTAGAGACCAGGCTAAAGTATATAGAGGAGCAGATGGACTACAGTCTGTAATTGAAGAACTACAAAGAGCTCCTACATGGTAAGTGGAACTGATAACATGGGCAACAAGTATAGAATACTGAGACTGGTGAGTATATATTTCTGTATCTATGTATGTACATCTGCAGAAGAGGAAAAAGTGAATAAAGCAGAGATGTAAACATGAATTACAGATCCTGAGTGGCATGGTCCAGACCACATGACCGATCACACACAGCGGGTGCAGTGGGTATCTCCACCATGGGTACACCTGAGCCACTGACAGAAGTGTGCATGAGGTGTCTCTGCAGGTGCTTCACCCAGTCCTCCTGGACACACTGCGGCCCCTCAAATACCAGATCACAGAACCTAGAGAGAGCAAAAGAGGGAGTTAACGGACAAACGGGTTGGTAGATGAGCAGAGAGCAAGAGAGAACAACACAACACAACGCGTGAACATACAGAAAAAAAAAAAAAAAGGACAGATAGAAAGACCAAAAAGCAAAGAAGAATGGCTAGTCAGAGACCGGTAAAGAGCAATAGAGAGACGGACAGATGTGTAGGTAGAGGAATAGATGCAGAGACAACAAGCATAGAACAAAATAGATAGAGACAAATGGAAAAGACCGAGGGGGACAGATTGTAGGAAACAAAAACATTGAAAAAGACAAACGTGAAAATAGACAGACAGTAAAATAATTCAAAGAAAGAGAAAATAACAGGTACAGAAAAGACAGGAGAGTACCTGCAAGCGAGGGAGTAGATCACCTCAGAGGTGGTGCGAGGAGTTTGGAACGGCTTCATCTTTGGGCCGGACCTCGACCGAGCGCACACCGGACTACAGTCGTAAGCTGCAAAAATTGCACCCAACACACACAAACATTACTACATACCTAAAACAGCCGTTTTATTATGCACACTTGTTACGTTAGTAACGTTAATATCTAATCAGCCAATCACACGGCAGCAACTCAAACATGGAAACATGGTCAGGGTGACCTGCTGAAGTTCAAAGTGATCATTATTTATTTCGGTTTTAGCACCATAATTAGCATATACCTTATTCAATGACAAAAAAGGTTATTGTATTACTGTATTTATTTTCTCTTGTCTTTTCATTTCAGTCCCTTTTATATTTTCATTTTCATATTTATGGCTGCGAGGTAAGTTAGTACTGTTATCTTGAGTGAGGATTTCTTTTATGATTTTTGGGAGGTGTACTTCTTGTCTCTCGGTTGTATTTGGGGTAGGTTATTAGGACGTTTCACAGTGATGGGTGTTTGGCAGGTTAAACATGTCGGTGGGATTTCTCCTTTTATCAGGTGCTGGCGAGTTATTTTGGAATGGCCGAATCCAATGTAAATAACTTGGGTCTATGCGCCGTCCACAAACTGAACATTAGAATGAGGAAGATGGATAATTTAAGTGACTTGGAACATGGCATGGTTGTTGGTGCTAGATGGGCTGGTGTTGGGCTCATCTTATGGGATTTTCCACACTCGGTCATCTGAGTGTTTAGAGAATGAGAATGGTCTCAAAGTCAACATTAACTCAAACAGCTAACCAAAATACTACTTGGGTGTGCACAAGAGCATCTCTTTATTCAAACATTACACTTGATGGACCACAGCAGCAGAAAACCACATCGAGTGACATGGCTATCAGCCAAGAACAGACAACTGAGGCTACAATTCACACTAGCTCACCAAAACAAGACAACAGAACACCAAAAAAAATGCAGCCTAGTCTGATGTTTCTATTGCAACATTCAGATGCTAGAGTCAGAATTTGGTGTAAACAACATAATTGTAATGTAATGTGATGTGATGTGATTTTCTCTGCACACTTTGGGCCCTTTGGTACACCACAGTGTACCATCTTCTGACGGCTACTTCAGCCATGTCACAAATCAGAACATCTCAAACATGACAATGTGTTTACTGTAAACAAATGGCCTACACAATCACCAGAACTCAATCCAATAAAGCACCTTTAAGATGTGGTGGAGTGGGAGAGTCACAATATTGAAGCCAGTACATCTGCAGCAACTCTGTCATGCCGTCATGTCAACGTGAACCAACAAAGACTTTTTCCAATACTTTGCTAAATCTATGCCAATAAGAATTAAAAGGTTGAGGGTCCATCCTTGTACTAGCAAGGTGTAGTGAATAAAATGGCCACTGTGTATGTAATCCAGCCTTATCTTGACATTTCTGGCTGAAATACGGATAATATGTAGTTCTTTGGCACCCTATTTTCAGGCCTGGAGCATGTCTCAAACCCAAGTGATGTTAGCCCAAGTTGGACCAGCAAGGGAATCCAAATCCTTTGGTACTGCCGTTTCCAGCAGCTAGCTCTTACCACTGACAGAACAGAGCTGTTCTTAACAGAAATGATCCATTTTTTATTTTCCTATTACACAAGCGTACCGAGCTGACATTATTGATAAAAGACGTACGCATTCCCTCTTGCAGGGCGATCCTCTTTCTGCGCTCATAAGCTCTGAGATGATTGGACAGACTGACTCCGCTGTGGAAAGTTGCATTACAGTGGATACAAGTCCTCTTATTTGGTTCATTCTTCTCTGCAAAAGAGAGACAACAATAAAATATTAGAGAAGCGTTTACACAGCTGTAGGTGTAGGTCTGTGATTTTTTTTTTTGTATATGACCATTAATGTGTTCAATAAGGACACGAGGCAGGCGACGGGGGTCAAAAGGGAATACAAGGCAATAGTATATATAAATAAACACTAAGTGTCCTTCATCTTCATCTAAATATTAAGTAGAGAATATGCATATCAGCATTATTTAGTCCCGTAAACACATTATTATAACTACACTGTACCAGCAACAGGAAAATGTGGTAGGCATGGCATAACAGTGACGTGTTATGTTCCTTAATTAACACAGTGGAAAAAAAATGTGCCGAACTTAGGGTGGTACTGTAACGGTGTTACACAGGAACACGGGTTCAATCCTCATGCTTTGCTCCTAAAACAGATTAAGCTACAGACCTGCAGCGACCCTGTTCAGTATCAAGCACTTACTGATTTAAAAAAAGCTCAATATGGTGTGTGTGTGTGTGTGTGTGTGTGTGTGCGCGCATGCACACAAGTGTGGTGTTTAAGGGCAACGTTTGGAGCACACCAGCAGCTTGGGTGGAATAAAACTGTGATTCCCTCAGTGTCTTCACCCTCTCACTCCATCTGTTGTCAAATCTTTACACTCACTTCTGTATTCTTGAGAATAATGTTTATCAAAATACGATCCAGGCTGTTTGTTTGTTTGTTTTTGACAGCGAGAGCGCTTTGCCCCTGCCAAGAAGTGACAAGCTCAATTAGACCTTCCAAGGTTACAATTATCACAATAATATTTCTATCAATGACAAAAAAAAATGTGCAAACCTGACTACACTGTACTACACTAAAATGTACACAATATATGTATATAGTAAACGAGTAAATGATCAAAAAAAGAGCAAATGTTCTTATGTTCACAAAGGAGCCAACGTCTAAGCAACTAAAGGTCCCTGTCACACTGGTTAATGTTAAATATACGGGAGTCTTCTGTCAGAACAATGGTGTGCATGGCAGTGTTACAAGGCGTGAATGATCACAGAGAAACCAGAGAGCTGGAAAGTGGGAGACAGAATAGATGATGGTTTGATGTTTAATGAGAACCTTGGGTCCTTGGGTGCTAGAAAGGCGCTATATAAATAATACTTGTATATAATTATTATTATTATTAGCCTTGTTGATGATCATGGTAAAGGTTTTTTCTTCCCCTAAATTCGATACGTGTTTAAGTGATCTCTGACAACTGTCAATTGAGATTGTTCTACGTAGGGCTGCAACAACCAATCGATAAAATCGATAAAAATCGATTATTAAAAAAAGTGTTGGAAACGAATTTAATTATCGATGTGTCACACGATTTCTGTCTTACTCGCCTTTACATATCCGCTTACGTCACCTGTGGCGCTTCATAAACGCTGGAAAAAAATTAAATGAGAACGACTTGAACGGAGCGGCACGGAAATTTCCAAATAACTTTAACATTAAGAAGTTAATACATTTTACAAAAGAAACATGGCCGACGAAGAGAAGAAGGTTCGGCTTAAATCCTCAAAAGTGCGCTTCACGCAACTAAGAATTGTGTAACATGCAAGCTCTGCAAAAGTGATTTGACTTGGCTCGGGAGCAAACGGTGATAATACAGAACCTGAAACAGAAACATGATAGAGTAACTGATGAGGATCACCATGCGAACTGGCACAGCATTGCACAGGTTCATGCTGTTTTTTGCTTGTTAACTGGATAATGGCAGTGATAGAATACGTGTGCGTTTTAATTAAGTGTAATTGGCTTAAGCAGTGTTGATGTGCTTTATAAATCAATATAACGTGTACACAGTTGTGGTTATTCATGATTAAGCTTAAGTTTTAATTTTCGGACAGAGTACGAGTAAAGACACTGCACTGTATAGGCAGGATAAATTGCATGTAGACAGGGATTAAGGTAACAGAGCTCTAATTTGTGTAATTAGGTATTTTCACACTATGCTACATATTGTGCCAATGTGTGTGCATCTCTTAGCTTTTGCACTTTTTTTTCTTACTTGCTTTAACCTAATGCTGTAAATAAAACATTTATTGACCTGTTTAAATTGATCTTTCTATACTCATGCTATACTGTCTCTCTCATTCCAGAAAATAACAGCAGTTTAAATCTTATTTAATTTATTATTATTTAATTATTGTAAGCACTTATTTTCTCTGTTATTCAATGCTCCATTTCTGATTAAAGACATGGAAAATATTTTTTGGAATATAAGATACATCAATTAATCGAAAAAATAAATAGACCGATTAATCGATTATTAAATTAATCGTTAGTTGCAGCCCTAGTTCTATGTTAACTCCATGTTTTGAAATTAAAAATGAAAATATCCCATAATAAAATCTACCTTATTTTAAGCAGTGTACTTTCTACTTGCTGCATCGGTTAGGGTTAAAAGAACATCCAGTCAAACATTAGCATTCATGTCATGTGAAGTTTTGTTAAAAAGAGTTTGCACTGTAATAAATTCCAATTTATTTTGACTTACAGTGGTGCATTTCTCACAGCAATTTTACAACTAGCTGGACTCAAAGTCCTAAATGAGCAAGTACCAGTGGAAAGGAAAAAAAACTCAATGTGATAAATGGAAAAAAAGCCTTGTGGAGGACCAAGGCAAGATGGGCTGTACTGTAAAACGAAAAGAATCAAAAACACTTTATGTCATGCAACTTAACTAAAGGCAATACGTTTCCCATAATGCCCTAGCATCCTTCCAATATACAAATTTAGAGCCTTGTTTAAATTCTTTCGAGTTTTTGAAATAATGGACAAATGTTTGAAAGAAAGTCAGGGACGCTCCAGGAGATAACGCCTAGCTGTACATTTTGACCAATCATGAATAACTGGATAATTAAATAAAAGTAAATATTTCACACAAATGTATTTATGCTATTTTATTAGATTGTTAGATTAAAAGGCCAATCCCAAACTGAGCAAGCCTAGGGCGACAGCGGTGAGGAAAATCTCCCTAAAACTTGTATGCAAGAAAACTTAGGAGGACCAAGACTCAAAAAGTGCCCCATCCTTCTTGGGTGGCCTGGACGTTTACTGAAATAGTTACGCATTTATTTATAGTAAAATTAAGCAAATAAGAACAGTTAAAACCACTAAAGCATTGGCATGATTTGATAACAAACCAAATGAATGCAATAATAAATTCATTTGTGTTAATTAGATCTTCATTTCTCATCCATAAGAGTTACAGCACTTCATCTATTTAGTGTTTAACAGTTGTGGCCCGATCAACTAATTGGCAAGTGGGGGTGATAGGATCTTACAGCTGTGCCCCTCGAAATTCTGTGCACGCCCCAGTACATAGTCCCCGTAGTTAAGAAAAACTTTGTTTTGGGTGGGGGACATGGTAAGTTGTGTAGGAACCCAAGATGCAAATATCCATTCGAGTCGAAACAGTCACCTACACTTTTCTCCATTTTCTTTGTAATGTTCCTAACTTTTATTTGGACAGACATAAAGCAGACGAGCGCACACCCAGCTGCCTCGATTCTGGCACTGCCTTAAAGACGGCCACTATTTGAATATTCGATTTTCAAAGTCACGTAGCATGACGCCTGTTCTTTTCATTTGCGCTGCGATAATTCGCAACGCAACGAGAAGTTCTGCCTTTATCTCATTTCTTCATCGGGTGCCATCTTCTGACTTCAAGAATGCCTTGGTGCTTGAGCAACTACGTGCTGTCTGCTGTACATGTTTAGTAGCTCACTGAGTGCGGTTGAAATTATTTGGTTGAACATGAAAGAGGTGGCGGCGAAACGACGCGCAAAATGAAACGAGGTTTTGTGTTACGGCTGCATATTTACCAGCCCTAAATCTCTTAGATTAGTGCCATCACGGTTCAGCCGTTATTACGCGAGCTCACGCAGACCCTAAAGTAGGAAAACCTACATCATTATTATTAGTATAAATAATGCTCAGCGTTAATCTGTGACCCAGATTTTTCGACACATCATACAATTTAGCAATCACCTGTCTGTCACATTGCACCGCTGCCTTTGATTTTACATCAATAGAAACAAGATGGATCAGACACGCAGCCGTCTGAAAGGGAGACGGCCTCCAGTCACAGAGGAATCGCGTTCTCATTAAAAACGCTTGAGATGAACGAGAGTGATTTCTGTGCACTTCAAGCCTGTTAGTTTTGCATGGTAAAGACGAAGGATATAGACGGTTCAGACACATTGGCAATAACTAATGAAGCTTTTCATATTTAAAGGGGAAAAAAATGCAAAGGAACAAAGTTTACCAAGATACAGCATGCATATGCACACACACACAGTAAGATCCGACACTCTTTATTAGGAATGCTTTATTGTCTAGTGCCATTTGTTGGTCAAACTAAGTTACTGTAACCTGTAAGGTCATTCAGAGGCTGTCAGTGTGTGCTTTTACATGCACTTCATACTCAAATTTCTAAAAGTTATCGGATTATTCAAGTGGTCGTGTCAACAGCATACTCAAACTGCTCAGCTTGTAAGCACTTATTTTCTCTGTTATTCAATGCTCCATTTCTGATTAAAGGAAAGTGGACATGGAAAATATTTTTTGGAATATAAGATACATCAATTAATCGAAAAAATAAATAGACCGATTAATCGATTATTAAATTAATCGTTAGTTGCAGCCCTAGTTCTATGTTAACTCCATGTTTTGAAAATAAAACAATGAAAATAAAATCTACCCTATTTTAAGCAGTGTACTTTCTACTTGCTGCATCGGTTAGGGTTAAAAGAACATCCAGTCAAACATTAGCATTCAATATCGGATTATTCAAGTGGTCGTGTCAACAGCATGCTCAAACTGCTCAGCTTGGTCCAAGGACTAGTAATCGGATAAACAGATCTGGGTTTTAGTCATTCATTCATTCATTCATTCATTCATTATTTTCCACTTAATCCAAAAGGGGTCATGGGCCAGTCGGTGCCAACCCTGCAACTCTGGGCGCAAGTACAAGAAAAACCCTAGACTGGGTGCCCATCCACCGTAGGGCGCACACACAGTCACACGCTGAGGGCCACCTTTAGAGACACCAAGTAACCTAAATTGCATATTATCTTTGTACTGTGGGAGTAAACCCACGCAAACACGGGGAGGACATGCAGACTCCAGGCAGAAAGGATCCAGGCCGCTCCACCCTGGAACCCAACCCGGGGTCTTTTTGCGGTGAGGCAGAGCTGGGTTTTAGCTTGATAAAAAAAAATCTAATTTCTCAAAGCAAGTTCATTCGGCTTTCTTAGTCTTCACATGCATGCATGCAAAGGTAGCCTGGTAGCAGCTAACAGAATCAAGCATGGTTGCCAGTTCCGTTTATTCTAGGAGATGTCGCTTATACTGGGGCTTGTTTGCAAAGACCTGGTTGCTCTTTTCTCCCGTGGGATCTGGTAACCTGGGAAACGCAGCATTTGCGAAGTCAAACACATTTGGAGAGACCCTTAAACAAAATATTATGCTCCAGAAAATTGAGAATCTGATAATTTAGTTTTCTGTCTAAAGCTTATGATGTACCCTCAGTGACATGGAAGTTACCCTATTGCCCTGAATTTCAATAACAGAGTTAGGAAGAAAGAAGAAATGCTTTGTACAGTTAGTAGCATGTAATTTTATACTTCTACTTCAGTAAATTATCAGCTATACATTAACATTTACTTAAGAATTTACATATAGGAGTCAATTTTTACTTAAATAATGAACTTGTGTACTCCTGTGTGCATCAATCTCTCAGACACACACACAGACAGACAGACACAGACAGACACACACAGACACACACAGACAGACAGACACACAGACAGACAGACAGACACACAGACAGACAGACACACACACAGAGACACACACACACACACACAGAGACACACACACACACAGAGACACACACACACACAGAGACACACACACACACAGAGA
>JAUZST010013267.1:0-11097 GCA_034779995.1 Parotocinclus haroldoi
CACACACACACACACACACACACACACACACACACACACACACACACACACACACACACACACACACACACACTTGAGTTGAGGCACTTGAGTTTATGTGGATATGGCTCTCCCAGTGATTTGTGGTTCCCAGTGAAAGTGATTTATGGGAAACTTTAGCTATGGTTCAACTGAAAGCAAAACTATGCACAAAATATTTAACGTAAAATTAACCGGGTAAAGCACAACAAAACACACTGAGTACCCACAACTGTGAAAATTACGCTAATGCTACCAGGGGCAGGGCAGGAACAACCCTAGATGTGACACCAATCCATCGTAGGGCACACCCACACACAGTCACACACTAAGGGCCACTTTAGAGACACCAATTAACCTAACATGCACGTCTTTGGACTGTAAGAGGAAACCGGAGTACCCAGAGAAAACCTACACAGATGCGGGGAGGACATGCAGACTCCACACAGAAAGGACCCAGGCCGCTCCACCCTGGGATTGAACCTTCCTGCTGTGAGGCAGCAGTGCCGCCCCACCGAGCCCCCGTGCTGCCACTGTTTAGTGTTAGTTAATGTTAAGGTAGCCCATCATTAGCTCATTACCTGCTATGTTTGTTACACTGGACACTTGAAATAGCAGAGTTCTCATTTGTCCCGAGCCAAAACCCTTTGATTTATTTAGACAAACTTTCATCTCAGTAAAATTGTCAGCATGTTAATGTTAAATGCAAAATGTATCTAAAGAACAAAGTGGTCTCGTTGCTTCCATAACTTTAAACTATAACGTTATTAATGGTAAAGCTTTTAAGCTGCCAGAATGAACACTGAAAGTAATGTGATCTCTTTATTAGAATGCAACCCGAAAATACAGGAAACTTGTGTGCAGTATTTAGAAACCGGACAACAATCGGACAGAATCAGCTATTATATGCTACAGTGTAAAGTACACTGCTCACAACAATGCTATAACATTCATTATTACATTTACCCTAATTTTTGTGAGCAGTATTTTTTGTCCATTGGTCAACAGTATATTAAATATGGTAATTATACCTCTGCTAAAGAAAAAAGAAATCGAATGGTGGCCTAAGACTTTTGAACAGGTATTGTAGCCTTTGGCAATAGTGATTTTTTTTTACTATTGCATTGTGTTTTATCAAACTTATCAAAAATCAGTATAACAGTGTGATTCAAAAGTTTGGGATCAATAAGAGTTGGGGTTGATTTTATTGATTGGAAGAAGTGATTTCTAATTTGTTTTAGTCCACATAATGAGCTCAGCATGAATAATCCAGTATTACTCCAGTGTCCTACCCCAATAGGTGCCAAAGGTTTTGGAGACACATTTGTAATTCTGTTAGTCCAGCTGAACACAGGCACTGGACGTTGCATTGAGCTTCACTTTAATGCTAGAGAAAATATTACAAGCCAGTCACATGTCTAAGAGACTGTGGCTTAGAACACCTCCACAATCTTCAACAATTGATATCTAGAACACAAAAGAACTGCCTATTGTGACTTTGCTGACTTGGTCTGTATCTTACTACGAGCTTGCACCTCCATATCTGAAGGTAAAAGCAAGAATGGGAACCTAACTTTATTATTTCTCTTCTTATAGAAGACACTAATGCAAATATTTTCCTCTCACCCTCGCACAGATGTTTTTCATTTCATTTTAAGTGAGATAGAAATGTAACAATAACTCAGTCACGGCCTCTCAGTCAAGGTGAGCCCCGTGTTCTCTTTTATAGTGTCAGCCTAAAAGCAAATAGGTTCCTGGACATCTGTTTAGGCCTGCGGATTGAATTAAAGGTTTAACTTGTAAATAATCGGACAGAAAAGTTATATATATATATGTTATTTTGACTCTGAATATGGAGCTTTAAGTCTAAAGAACGACTGTTTTAATATAATATGAACAACATCTTAATCTGGTCTTGGTCTTGTCTCAGTCTTGGCTCGGACTCGGTCTTGGCTCGGACCTGGCTCTAGCGATCTTGAAAACAGCACTACTGTAAACAGGCCAACGTTTTACTGGCTTAAAATCCCTGTGATCTCTAGAAGTCACAGCTTGCTGAGTGTCTTCCCTAGTGATGCTCTGCTGGGCACGAAATGCAAACATTTTCAGTTTCAGGACCTTCAGTCTTTACCTCAGTGAGTCCTGCTAAACACGGTTCATATCAGGTCAGTGACTCAGTGCTGCCTGTTGAAGCCTGGTCGGTGTTTTATTTTGTTCTGAGAAAGTTTGCTGGCATTTTCTCCCAGTTGTTCCCTTAAATAGCAGCAGGATATAACTGCAGTGAGCCGATGAGTCAAACATTTAACATCTCAAATTCCCAGTGTTTTTAGCTGGGCTTTAAGATTTATAGAAATGATAGAGGAAGAAAATGGAAACTGCACGAGTGCAAGTGTCCATTTGAAATTAAGGACTCCAGAAATACTTGGTCCTGGGGGTTTCATTTTGTTCTCACATTTACCTAAATCACTTTGACTCGAGAGCCGAAGAACAATCTTATTATGAGTAATCTTATATGATTGTACAGCAAGAGTGCATAATATGGTCTCATGGCAGGAATATACGCTAGATAAGGTGCTAGTCCATACAAAGCTGCCCCTTCTACTGATTCTAGCTGTATCTATGGCCCTGGACTCTGACTGTGTGGCGTTTGCATGCTCTCCCTTTGTCTGTATGGGTTTTCTCTGGGAAGTCTGGTTTCCTTCCACATTCCAAATATGGCAAATTTAATTAATTGGTGTTCCCGAAGCGCCCCTTAGTGTATGAGTGGATGTGACTGTGATGTATCGACACTAGGATCTGTCTAGGATTGTTCCTGACTTGCACCCCTGTGCATTTTTGGGAGATATATAGATATCAGAAAAGAAGGAATACCATGTTGGCATGGAGAGAACATGTCAAACTTAGCTGGACGCCGTGTTCGGATCCAAGAACCCTGGAGTTGTGAGGCGCAAACAGGAAATGCAAAAACCCCATTTCACTACATCTCTGACTGGTATGTATTATTAAAGAGGCTATAACGAGACGGTAATTAGAAATAGAACTCTGCTGATTCACTTCACAGTCAGAACGAGTACCTGTAAAAACTCCATCAGCTACCTGCCCCGCTCTCCCAGCAGTGCCAGCAAGATAGGAAGATTACCGGAAGTTTAAGTGTGGTGGATTTGCACCTTACAGCTGACAGAGCAAGCGCCAGATTGAATTGGTATCATGCCAGGTTCCATGGCAGGTGAGAGCAGTTCCACTAGTTGTACTGAGTCAAGTTACAAAAAAAGCTAACCCCACCCTTGCTTTAATGGTTTGTAACCTTATACAGCCTTATACAGTATATAACCTTGTAACCTTATATGAGCTGGAGTATGTGTGTGTGTGTGTGTGTGTGTGTGTCTGTAAAAACATTTTTAATCCTAAAACAATGACGATCCATCAAACAAAATTTTTTTTACCTTGGGGTAAAATGTGATGACCTTGTCATAGCCACAGGAGACACAAGGTAATAGCCTTAGGGTACAAGGAGTGATGGGACACCCAAAGGTGACGTTTATGCACACAAATATTGTAGTATACTTGTATAACATTGTACAGGCCTTGGACGTTGTATATGTGACCTGGATAGCTTGGGATGCTATTCGGGGCCCAAGCATCGACTGGTAATAGCTCTCGATAGAGCACATAACATTCTGATTTGGGTCTTCAACACAGTGCACTATGGGTCAAATTTCTTCTTTCATATTTGCAATATGATAAAAGCATGATATATGGGAGAATTTTAAAGCAAAATTTGAGAACCACAATCACCCCTAGTCCAAAGGGATCAATCTTCTCAGCACGTCTGAGGAAAGCTTACTTGATTAAATGATAATTGACCAGACAGATGTAACAGTAATAACTGTAAATCATTTGGGTAGGAGTATGGTTTGAATAATTTTGCTTTCTTTGTGTAAAATATAGGCAGCAGCTACCAAACTGGGTTTGTCTTATTTAAAGACAAAATATCCCAGCAAAAGATAAATGATTAAATACTACTAACAGCGCTATCATTTAACATAAGCCATAAAACATGGGTTCATTTCAAATGCCTAGCAATACAAATAGACACACAAAGACAGAATAAGTACAGATGAGAGAAGCTTATATACATACGGTGACCATATGTCCCCTTTTTATGGACATATCCTCTTTCTGGGACATGGAATTTCTAAATTACCTAAAATGTCTGCGATTTGGCTCTGCAATGATTGATTGGCATTAACAAGCCCACAGTGTGCCAAGAAAACATTCCCCACACCATTCCACCACCTCCATCAGCCTGGACTGCTGACACGAGGCAGGTTGGGTCCATGGATTCATGCTGTTGGTGCCAAATTCTGATTCTACCATCTGTGTGCCTCAGCAGATCTCGACATTCATCAGATCAGGCTTTGTTTTTACAGTCTTCATCTGTCCAGTTATAGAGAGCCTGTGCCCAGCGAAGCCTTCGCATTTTGTTCTGGACTGACAGCAATGGAACCTGATGTGGTCCTCGGCTTCAAGGTTCGACATGTTTTGTGTTATGAGATGATTTTCTGCTCACCATAAATTGGACAGAGTGGTTATCTGAGTTACGATAGCCATTCTGTCAGCTTGAACACGTCTGGCCATTTTCTGTTGAAAATCTGTCTCACATAAACAAGGTGTTTCTGGCCACAGAACCATGCTGAGTAAACTCTAGTAGCAGTCCGGCAGAAATATTCAACTCACGGTCAAATGCACTGCGATCACATTTTTCGTCTAAATGCTATTTATTACATGAATTTATTAGCCACTATATGTGTTAGACTTTGCGTGAATAATACTCAATGAACTCAGTTAACCAAATAGCGTACATTTAGCCATCTTAGTCAAATAAAGGTGCAGAACTAATACTGCTTTTATGAATGATTTTTAGGAACACCAAGGTCTGAACATCGTAGAGATACTGCAGGAGCCTCAAAAGACAAAAGAATGTTTATGGAAAAAACTTTTAAAGCTCACACTTGCAAGCCCCGACTTCAACCTCTCACCTTCCTATCAAATGAAGCTACCTGTGTGCCGTCCTTTTGCCCTCTTTCCAAAAAAAAACAACAAAAAAAAACCTTATTTGCAGAGGATAAAAACAGACAATGAGATTTGGCAAACAGAGCTACAGCGCACACAACAATGTTAATAAGCTAACAAGATCAATAAGGCCATTCTGAAAATGCTATGGACAAGACACCAACATTAGGGAAACACAGGAAGGTATCTGCTAGCTATGATGCTAACTGGTATGCTGTTTGCTAGGTGCTCAAATGGAGTTTTGAGGGCGATCCTTAAAAGTCACCTTTGTAGTGAAAACAGGTGAATTACTGTACCATATATTATCTTAGCAAACAGTACACATGTAAAAATCGTAGCATATGAACAGGTTATTAGCCGGTGGGAATGTACTGCTAGGCTAACCAAGCTGTTTATCCCTTTCATCCCTAAAAAAAGGAAAAAATCAAATCCAGCATATGTTGTGCTTTGGATGCTGGTATGCTGGTCATTTAGCAACGCCATATGACCATATGAGCTCCATGTTCTCTATTGGTCCAACTTGTTCATGGTGGTTTGTGCTGGTCATTACCTAGTGGCCTTGAATGGCCCTGCTGATTGTCCAAAACACACCATATGCTGGCCTTTGCTGTTTGTAGCAGGTTCTAAAACACAGTCACGACACTGTGTTAAAAACGAGCTGTACACAAACCCGTTTCACACTGAACTGAACCACAGGGAAACCTTATCGCAATCCTCCAACAGCTCAACGTGAGCCAAAACCGTTTACTATATTAAAACCTTACTGCCGTTCCAACTGGGGAATTCAAACATAAAAACTGTATATGCTCTTGGGAACGTCATAGCGCTGGTTCACACAAGTGTGATTGAAGCAGATATATTTACTGCGCTGAGAATCCGCATTGTACGTAATATGAAAATCTCGTACTGTCATCAATCTCATTGTCTCCTCGGGGACTCTGACATTACAAAATCTCTCTGGCAGGGAAAGAGGTGTCGCATATACTTTTTACATCTCATTTTCGTTTTCTTTCTCCCCCGAGGATCACCTATTTAAATATAACAGAGAAAAGCGAGAGTGAGATATGTGGCTGGGACATACTGATAGCCGTAAAGGACGAAAATATTGTACTGAACAGCAACGCGTTGGGATTTTCAAGCCATACCGCATGTGCTTAGAATAATAATAATACAGCAATAATATAGAAATAATGATAATAAATCAGTAGCAGTGACATCTGAACTATTAAAAGCGTAATTCAAATATACACAGCCACACCAATCACTTTATTAGGGACACCTATTTGTTTCTACTCATTGTCCGTTGACCATTTTGTAGTTCTGCAATGAACAGACTGTAGTCCATCTGTTTCTCTACGTTCTTTATGCCCTTCACTCTTTTCTCTAATGGTCAGGACCCCCAACGTGAGCTGTGGGTTTGATCTGTGGCGAGTCATGAGGTTTCTGTTCAAACCGCTGCACCACCTTGTCACACAGCAAACTCCACACAGGTGGCAGCTGGAGCTCCCTGGAGCTAGGCAGTGCCATGGCTACCTGCTGTGCCGCAGTGCCACCCGGTGCACTGGTCGTATCAGGAATTGTCATGACGTACATTATTATCTGGCTCTTGCTGACTGATAAGCTGTATTTAACGTCCATATGTTGGCTTCTTCACCGGAGCGCAGCCCTTTCATCCCATTTCGTTTTTATCTCCTTCGTTATGGTATTTAATGCAATGGCATTTACTGAGCTGTTCCAAAGGCTTCATTACCCAAATCAAATCAGTTTCGGAGATCATCTGAAGGAAAGAAAGTGATGAAAATGCAGAATGTGATAAAAAAAAAAGGTGCGCTTTCGTTTGATGCTAATTAGAAAACAGATGCGATGCTTGGCCAGACACTGGATCTGTAAAGACTGGGAGAATGAGAAGAATGTGAAAGGCAGAAAATAAACCTGTGTGGGAGTGTGGGGCAAAGAGAACACCCTTCCATTAGTTGCTCTGTCTTATTAACAGCAAGTTCAGCTCTTCTCTGATCACAGCATTGGCACAGCGTGACAACATGGCACCGACTTCTAGCTTTTTTCCCCCTTCTACTCAAAGCTGATAATTATAAGAATCATTGAAGCTTCATTATTCTTAATGGTTGTAGTAGGAGGATGAGCAGTTAGCAAATGATGGTTCAGGTGTATATGATTCAGGAGGCTTTACATAGTTTGCGCTTTTGTTTCTCCTGACAGGAACACCAGAGCGATTTTTTTTGGCTCTTTAGTTCAGGACGGAGCTGCAATCAAGGGAGAATGAATGAGTTAATCTGAGTAGCTGTATACAATTACTGGTGACATCTACCAAAAATGTTTGCCGACTGCACTAGTAGGTTAACATAGTAAAACGATAACTGCTGTAAATCCGAATTAGTAAGTAATCTGATCTGAGTTTACATGCGCTTGACTAATCAGATAATGGCAAAGCTCTGGGTTTGCATGACTCAGACAATAAGCACATTTCTGTTTTGCAACCAGCCATTAATCACACAGAAAGATGTGACATAAGCGTCAAACTTTAATAATTACAGTACATAACGAAATTCAGAATTTCCTCAAGCATATAGTGGAATTTAGAATCTCCAAAAAAAAAAGTGTTTGGTAGCCATTTTGCAGGCTGTTATTAATTCCAGGATTGTCAGATCCAGTGAGGGAGCCAAGAAGGTTGGAAAAACGAAGAAAGAAGAAAAAAGAAGGTCCATGGAAACAAGTCCAAAAGGAACAAATTGGCTACGAAAAAATGTATGGAAAAAAAGAAGTCCGTTTAGAATAAACAGACCTGGCAGTTAGCTGTTGAAATCAGAATAATATGAGCTCTGACAAATCTGACAACTGAGAAAACATCTCCCTTTATCAGATATTTTGATCTGACTTCTAACTTAGCTAATTCAACTCTTCAAACCCTTCAATGCTCCTTTTCATTACGGGTTGCCAGATCCCGAAATAAAAACAAAAAAACAAAAACAAAAACAAAAAAAGTCTTAGTGTCCTGTGCAGGCGCAACTGAGAAAAATAACTGAACTCAGATAACGTGCTATTAGAAATAGCATAAACCGGTTGTCCATTTCTAAATCCAGCTATCTTTACGGTATTTTTACACACTGACGCTGACATTCACTTAGACATGGGACATATATAGAGTAGCCAATCCACCTACTGGCCAGATGGAGAACCTGGGTACCTGCAGGACCACGCGGACAGTCACTGAGATCTGAACAGTAGTAGCTAAGGCATACAACTCTATGACGTTTCTTGCTGTTACTATACAAAGAGTGTCAAATTCTCCACGTCAAATATTTGTTTCAGAAAATCAATCAATCAAGTAGCAAAAATCTAAGGACACGCAGAACGGGTTCTCTGTAAAAGAACAGGCAGATACTCTGAGACATTCCAGCACCAGTTTTATTTGGCATATTATGTACTGTACTATTACTCACTCATGACATGCATGATTGCAGACATTTCCTCAAGGTAACTGACATTTAGCATCAGCCTATCAAAGTGACACAAAACACGAAGCTATCGCAAACGCTGTACCGTTCGAAAAGCCCTGGCATTGCTTGTGACATCAGACATGCGGATATAAATCACAACAAGGACTACGGGCTTGTGTCTGACTGCCATCCTACGTGACGCTGATTTAATATTTATTGAACGCTGCTTAAAACCTGTTTAACCTGTTTTCCGTTTGTCTGATTCAGCTCGGTCGGAGTCTGCTTGGTCTGCCTCCTCTGGTTGACTCTGCATCTTTATCAGTGCTGCCATCAGGACGCGCTTTTGGGCTGTCTGATATCGGCCCCGTGTTCTGTACCCGCCGGAGTCGTGGGGTGGTTTCCACGGTGTCACAGTGCAAAAACGAGGGCAGTGGAAACGTCGTCTCCTGATGACATGCCATGATTTCCTGTGATTGTAATTAGTACGTGGGGAGGTGTCAAGCTGGGACGGTGATGATAAGTTTGGGGAAATGTGATGTAGGACGGGTAATCGCAGTGTCTCTTTCAGCCGTCATCTAGATCTTTCTTTATATACCCAATAATGCGGGGCTGTAATTCCAAGTGGAATCTATCCTAGAAAGATAATGGCATTGCTAAAGGAGAGGAGGGAAAAGATCTAAAGAACTCTAGAAATGAAAAAGTATTGTCGCAAAGACAATCTAGTCTAATACATGACCTATGCACAATCCCAATCCATTTTTGAAGCATGATGGAGGGAGCCTTAACCTTTTTTTTGCTTTCAAATAAAGCACAGTACATGAGCCGGTGGGGCAGCAAGAAGGTTCCGGGTTCAATCCCAGGGTGGAGCGGCCTGGGTCCTTTCTGTTTGGAGTCTGCATGTCCTCCCCGTGTCTGCATGGGTTTACTCCAGGTACTCCGGTTTCCTCCCACAGTCCACAGACATGCGTGTCAGGTTAATTGGGGCCTCCAAAGTAGAGGTTAGTGTGTGACTGTGTTTGTGTGTGCCCTACCACGGAATGGCACCCCATCTAGGGTTGTTTCTGCCCCCCGTGTGGATTAAGCGGAATTCCAGTAAAGTCGAGTATAAAGTTTTTGATAGTGTAAGACCATAACCTGATAGTTTAAAATCATTTAGCACAAAAAAATCTAAGAAAGTAGAAAACATGTATAAACATGGTAGTAATAAACGAGAATATGCTGTTGATGTCGTTATAAATGTACTTTCCCATAAAAAAAAGAAAATGAGTTCCCACTATTCAAATTTTCATGTAATCTATTGTTTATTCATTTCCATGCTCATGTGATGTGCCAGGAAGTGCGTACACACACACACAGGGACACTTTAGAGACAGAACTTAACATACAGTATTGTGCAAAAGTCTTAGGCCACCTTTTAGATTTGATGTTTCAGCACAAGGACCATATCTGAATATTTTTCAATGTATCTATTGAAGTACAAACTTAGAAACGTAGAAAATAGAGAAAACATGTACACAAAATGAAAAGACCATAACACACTCAGAGACACTCAAGATAAAAAACAAAACATCCACAATTATCATATGTTCTACAGGCAAATGTCAGTATTTAGTGTTTCCTCGCTAAAAAGTGGTTTCTTGAAGCTGCCAAATGCTGCTGCTGTTGTTGAGGTGACACTCCATAAGCTGTTTTTATACACATTTTCCGCATACAAATGTACTTTATTTTTTGGCTGTATTCTAATAAAGAGACTGAAAAAATAATTATACATGGTCATCACACCATTGAAAAATAAACCTAAAGGTGGCATTTTTATGTGATTTTTTGTATGTATGATTAACCCTGTGTAGCCAAAGGAATCCTGCACAGACATCCGGAGAACATGCACTGTCAGCGACCAGGCCAGGACATGTGAGGTCACAGCTCTAACCACTGCGCCTCTGTTCTGCACCATCTGTATCCCGAGCTCATATGAGGCCAAAAAAAACCCCACAGAATCGATGAAATAAATGTTTCGAATGTTGCCTGGTCAGAATGAGAAAGGTGTAGAATGAGAAGGGTGTATTGGTATCATGGGATATAAAGCGTGAGAAAAGCTCAATATGTCCACCAGCATCCTCAAAACACAAATTTGGCTGCTTTTACCACGGCAACAAACGCAGGGTTAATGAAGCCAGTAATGGTTTTACATGCCTCAATAATGAGACTGACTCAGACTTTTAACTCTCCTCATTTTCTCTATGAGGAAATGATAGAAGCTGCCGCATCGTTATCAGATCTCCTCAATGGTCCACTGCATGGTTAACAAGTGTGGATTCTGCTTCCTCAAACCTGCAACAAGTCTGCTACAACAACTCGGGTTCTAGATACAATCTGTCTGTATCAACAGCTGCTTATAGTAGAACAATATTCTATTGAGTGCTCAGAGACATATATATATATATAGGTGCCACCGTGCCGCCCTCTCTTTCTTTCTTTCTCTCTCTCTCTTTCTCTCTCTCTCTCTCTCTCTCTCTCTCTCTCTTTCTCTCTCTCTCTCTCTCTCTCTCTCTCT
>JAUZST010013268.1:0-11097 GCA_034779995.1 Parotocinclus haroldoi
ATATACATACACCATATTTATATCTGTTAGCCTAACTCTCATAACTGCACTATGCTACCACTTGCATTGTATCTAGAATTGCACAATTCCTTTTTCAATTTGCATTCTGTATTTGCACAGTATTTCTTATATGTTTCATTTTACACTATTCGACAGTGCACATTGCTACTAGTTGCAATTCTGGTAGATGCTAACTGCATTTGGTTGCCTTGTACTTGTACTGAGCAATAAAAAAGTTAAATTCATCCATCCATCTATCCATCTAAAGCCAGGGTGTCATGGTATGGGGCTGTGCCATTACCCTTGGCAAAGGTCATTTACACCATAGTGTACTTTTCTACATTAATTCAGAGGCAAAGGCAGTTAAGCCCAATATGATACAGGAAAAGGTACTGTACATAAAATGGCGGCCAGTGTTTTTGCAGAACATTCTTTAAATGGGATTTAAATTCTTTAAATTAAGAACCTTATGTAGGGCCACATAAGAAATTATACACATGAAAATGAGACACAAGGAAATTTGCATTACACAAATTTATCCATAACTGGTTAGGAGGAAAGAGGGACTAAAAGTAATTTAGATAAACATGCTTGTAATGTTATTCAACTATGGCTAACATTTATTTCCAGTCTTTCTCTATAAGTGGTAGGAAGTAGTGTTCTCAATTCTTGATAAGCCTCCTTTAATATTTGCTGACATGCTGTCAGTCTCCAAAATGTTTCAATACATTTCATTTCTCTGACATGGGCAAGCTAAGCTAAGGCAATACAAATGTGCCGCAATGTGCACAAGATGCAGCTTTCTTTAGATTTGATCAGTGGTTTTGTGTAGACAGATTGCACTGCCGGAATGTGCCACTGAGCCTTACAAAGCCCATCTGTTTGAAGGACCCAGTGGAGGGGGAAGATGAGGCAGGATGATGGAGTGCCTATTAAAAATAAGCCAGGCTATGCTGGTTCACCTAACTAGGCTGTTGTTACGGTTTGGAGATGGGGCACACCGTCAGTGTTCACTTTGTGCTCTTTCATCTTTTATTATTTCTCTTTTAACCCCACCAATCTGCTTTCGATTTTCCTTTTATCTTTTGGAGAATATAATACTGACTTTCTTATTTTATAGAAATGAAAGTTATAATGCAGGTTTAAACATGTCACTATCTGAGAGTGTATATGTGTGAGAAAGTTTGTAATAGTTGCTACGGAATTTGACGTCTTTCACATTGTACTCGGCTTATCTGAATTGGTGCTGTGTGATCCTGATGCTAATTCCACCTCTTCTTCAGCAAGGCTTCAGTGTGCTTCTGACAACTTGATAACTAGAATCAGGAGAGGTGTCTCTGCTATGTTTCCCATTTGCTGTCTAATTCACACATCTGAAACATATACTCACAAAAGTGAGACTGTAACATAGTAAAGGCATCACCAGTATGGTTTCACTGGCAGCACACATTTAGGGGAGAAATCAGTATGTGAATATAATCAGAGAGAAAGAGAAAAAAAGAGTGACATGCATGCAGAGAGCTAGCATGGAGGGAAGGAGTAGGGCCTGACTGGAAAGCCATGTTAGGTTATTTTTAATTCATGCACTACTACCTGGTTAATGGAGTTTTTGGATTTTTCAACTCTACTGAAACTTGGCTCATATTGAAGTATAAGCCCTTAACTGAAAGCATTAAAATAATTCATGACTGTTGCATTACCAGCCACTGATCATATAATATCGAAATGTTAAAATGGGGAAATGCCAGAAAACATTAGAATGAATTAGACTGAACAAATAAAACACCAGTAACAGGTAAGAGGTATTTTTTATACCTCCCAGTCTGCATGAATATGTAGCTATTTAATCCATTTTCCTGTAGCATACATTGTTTTTGTAGACATCCTTTAAAAGTGTGCTCTGACCCACTTTTTGAAGTTGCTTTTCTTTCTTTTAATCAGTGGGATAACATACCAACCAGTTCTACGGACTGGGAGAAATTTACCACCGCGGAGCTCCCCCAAGATGTAAATTCATTCCAGCATGTTTTAGTTTCAGTTTGTATTTGGACTGCCAGTGTGAGTTTTGAGTGACACTTAAATTACTCAAAATCATAGTGCACCTTCTGCATCACATATAAGCAAACATTTACTATGTTTTTCATGTTAGTGTAAGGACCCGTTGTTTATACAACTATATTTTGCAAATGGTGACTTAGCCCAACAGAGGTGCTTTCATCTGAACCAAGCACTATACACTTGCATCGCTACATCTTCACCAATTGCCATACTCTTACATCTAGAAAAACATATACAGGTACACATGACAGCGAGGGAGAGAGACAGATAGACTGAGAAGGCTAACAGAAAAAAAACAGGCATCTCTTCCTGGTGGATCCCTAGCTGCTCCCAGGCCAGCCAGGAGATATGGTCCTTTCAGCAACTTCTGCGTCCTCTGTCCTGTGCGTTCTCCGTAATGGTCATGCTCGGTGTACCTCTAATGAGAGGTCTAAAGACAGCATCCTTATCAAATGCCTGGACTACTTCAACTGGCTCCTCTGAAAGCAAAGGAGTAGTGGTTCACTTGAATAGCCAAGCCTCTCACCTGATCACGGAGAGCATGTCCAGAATCCACTGATGAAAGTCAGTCATTTTAAGTCAGCTGTATTTGCAATTTCTTTCTTTCAGTCATTACCATAGGTACCATAGGTGAGGGTGGCAACATTGGTCAACCAGTATGAAGGGCTTTGCTTTATGGTTTAGCACTCTCTTCAAGACTATGGTCTGGTACAGTGATGACACTGCACCCAATATACAGTCAATCTCACAATCCCACTTCTTGGCATAGGTTCTCACCCCCTATCTTTAAAGAGCAATCTTTTTCCCAGGAAAGCCTCAGAGACCTGTATGTACTCATACATGATCCACAAACAAACTGCTTCACACTCATCTGCAAACCACTCAAATGCATGCTGGAGACCTGAATATAAAGATGCCACAAAGACAACAGAATCCCCCTTGGTAGATGCCCTCTTGACTTGGCTATGCCTCACTTCTCTGTCCGTAAATTTCAGGAACATGGATGGCGCCGGCTAGCATGCGTAAATGTGCTTTAAGAGACCAGAACCCAAGGGCTGACTGTTGACGGCAGTGACGTGGCGGTTGGTAAGGAGTGGCGAGGAGCAGGGGATGTAAAAAGTGTCAGAGTCAACTGACACTATGAGAGACAGAACAGTACGAGATTGGTGAAGTCTCACAGGAAGTACAAAGGAGGAGGGAAAAGGTTCCGTGCTTATCCGAGGTGTACTAGCAGGGAACGTGCCAGGTGCAGGGAGGGATCTCAGTGGTGGAGAGGCTGCACTCTGGCCTTAGGTGCTGCTCAGAGCCACAATACATGCAAAGGTCCTACTTCAAATAGAGACCGCTCTCCTCAGGAGTCAGGTGGGTCCTGCCGATCTACATGGGTTCAGGATTAGAGCCCGAGTTCATTGGAATGAGCATGTGATGGGTGCAAGAAAGAGAGGAGCCCCTTCTCCCTGTTGAGTCCAGACAGTTGTAGCCCACTTCAGTGCTGGCCCCGTGAGGAAGGAGATAATCAGGGAAATACGGGAGTCAGAGTCAGGTGCAGAGTGAGTGAAATAAAGCTCACATTGTAGAAGAAACCCCTTACAATGATCTGAGTTGCCATCATATGTCTCTGGTAGTACAAGCCTGTAGATAGTGCCTATTAGATTTAAGTGCAGCTTTTGACACTATTATGATATGTTACTAAAAAGGCGAGAAAACACTATGTATTAAGGAACTGGTACTTTCTTGATTTAAATCCTATCTGACCGACCAGTACCAGTTTGTTTATGTAAATTATCAAAGCTCTAAGCTCTCAAAGGTGAAGTATGGTGTCCCTAAAGGGTCTGTGTATTATTCTCCATATACATGCTAACTTTAGTCTCAATTTTATTCATAAACATGGTTTTAGATTTTACTGCTATGCAGATGATATACAGCTGTACATAGCA
Organism: Parotocinclus haroldoi; assembly: GCA_034779995.1. NCBI lineage: Eukaryota > Metazoa > Chordata > Actinopteri > Siluriformes > Loricariidae > Parotocinclus > Parotocinclus haroldoi. The sequence goes on from JAUZST010013268.1 coordinate 3,996, forward strand.
GCTGATCCAAATGACGGCCTTACAATCAGTACAATAGAGAATTGTGTTTTATTGGTTGGTCCCAAGACTATGAAAGACTAGATGGTTGTTGGGTAATGCTTAGTCTAACTGTAAAAAGCTTAGGTGTTACTTTTCATTCAGATCTCTCCCACATTGTTAATGTCTCTGTCATGTTGTTTATTTCTTGACAACATAATAAGGATCTGTCCATTTCTTGCTACAGAGACCATGCAGATTCTGATTCAATCAACTGTCATCCAAAGACTGGACTACTGTAACTCTCTCTTAGCAGGGCTTCCTCTGACCGCTATCCGATTCTTACAGCTGATCCAGAATTCAGAATTTACACACACTATACCACTGCTCTGATCTCTCCACTGGATCCCTGTAGCTTCTTGCATCAGATTTAAGAGACTGATACTTGCTTACAAAGCTAAAAATAGGCCTGCACCCTTCTACCTTACACTGCACCTCGCTCATTCCGGTCCTCTAGTACTGCTCGACTGGTCCTCCCTGTCTCTCAGGGGATGAGGAAGGCATTCATCTAGACTCTTCTCTGTTTTGGCTCCTAAGTGGTGGAATAAACTTCCCCTCGATGTTCGAACAGCCAAGTTTCTTGCTATCTTCAAACGCCGTTTGAAGACCCATTTATTCTTCACCTCAACTAAACCTTCTTGTTCTCCCTCTTAAAAACAGCAAAAAAAACCTCACACAACCTTTGCAGTTTCAGAAGTGCATTCTTGTTTAGATTCCTGATTATTAGAAATAGATTATTTTACTGATGTATTAAAGCACTGTTGTAAGTTGCTCTGGATAAGGGCGTCTTCTAAATACTGTAAATGTAAATGCACATATGCACATTAACAACATCACACAAATTGCTTTCTTTCAGTTACATAACATGGATAATTAGAAATATCCTTTCTTTTGAAAATGCGGAAAAACTTATTAATGCATTTATAACCTCAACCTTGGATTACTGTAATGCTTTACTTGCTGGATACTCTAGCAAATATCTAAATGAACTTAAATTAGTGCAAAATGCAGCAGCTCGAGTACTAACTAGAACTAGAAAATTTGATCATATCAGTCTTGTTCTGTCGTCTCTACAGTGGATACCAGTTAAATATTGCACTGATTTTAAAATACCTCTTGTAACATATAAAGCTCTACATGGTCTGGCTCCACATTAAGAGTTCACTCAGATAGAGTCTTACAATCCAGCTCATGTACGTCGTTCACAAGGTCTAGGCAAAAAAACATTCTTATTTACGCAGGCTTTTGGTTAAATTTAGATTTGCTCAGGTTGGCTCTTGCCTCTTGGCTGTGTTACCATCTGGTTCTCCTCTTTCTAGCTATGCTGCTACAGTTAATGTTGCAGGAGTGTCTTGCTGCACATGGCATCAGTGATTGTTAATAGACTCTGTGATCCTAACCGTTAAGCAACTACATTTTCTCTTTTCTGTCCTAGCTGATGTTCCAATACCAGTTCCAGCTCCACACACAGTTAGATGTTCCTTCCCTCAGCATCACTCTACTGATGTTTATCAACAGAAACCACGCCTGGGTCTCACCAGAGTGCAGTCCTTCCATCATTCAGTTATCAGAAGACGATATGCCTCCAAGGGCTTAGTGCTGAGGACTTAATATCTCCAATCTTTTACATTATTTAAGTTACTTATTATTATTAATTTTACTATTAATAGAAACTTTCAGTTAATGTCTAAACAACTCAAGGAGAATGGGTCCCTTTTTTAGGTCTGGGTCTCCCAAAGTCTGTTCATTTTACATTCGGGGAGTTTTCCTTGCCAACAACACCCTAGGCTTGCTCAATTTGGGATTGGCCCTTTAAGACAATATAATATTGTAAAGCTGATTTGAGACAATGCACCGTTGTAAAAAGCACTATATAAATAAATTAGGCTTGATTTGACTTGATCATTAGACCATACAAGCCATGACACAAATCATCCACAATCCAAATAGTACCTGATCTCTGGTGGTCCTGGGGACTCCTAAACATAAGAGAAGAATAAATGGGACTAACAAAGTATGTAGAGAAACAAATGGTTTACAGTGTAAAATTGTAATCATCAATTTGAGTGATTGTATCAAGTTAGACATTAATGCAAGCATATTAAACATAATACTGGTTGTTATCTTTAATATATCTAGGGTGTGAACTGCATCAAATTGCAATAACCAAACGCCACACTAATATGTGATGTCTGTTCTGGATAGCTTGCTCTGCTAAGATCAAAGATTTTAGAGAATCTGAACATCACAAGAAAATTAAAAGATTTTAATAGTGATACTGCACAAAGGCACATTGCTGTCCCTGTACCTTACTTATCTTAATTGGACAAGATTGCATTTCAGTACATTATTCCTGGATGAGTGGGGGTAACAAATTGATATTCTTCACTATGATGTATGATTATCCAGATGAAGGCCAAAATTATGAGCATCATGAAATAAAGTTATAATTTACAGCAACCTATACTTTCTCAGTACAACTCGTGCTCTTTTGAAAAGGTACTTCAGCTTCTCATCAACATGAAGAGTGTAGACACCAGAATCCCTAGTTTATTTTAATAAGGGATTTGCTTGTTGAAGACAAGTGGTTACAGAGATTAATTATTCATGTTTGCAGAATTTAGCGCCATGTAAACTTTATATTGTGCATTTAAATGTAAACTCCTGAGAAGTGTTGAATAGTTATAAGCGGATTAGACAACCATAGTGTCAGGGCTTTGGCCTTATTTGTAATTATTTTAGCTTTTACACTCTAAACTCCTTCTGGCTGATCATTTAAGAATTTCAGTACTTAACCACATGTATTAAAATAACTCTTTATATTGGTTTTGCATTATTTGACTAGTGTTTTTAACGCCCCACTTCAGTACATTACATCTAGTATGGTGTCTCAGTGGTTTAGTGGTTCAGAACGAACTACTAACTGGAGGGATTTAAATTCAAATGCCTGCTCTGCCAACTGTTGGACTCTTGAACAAAGGTCACCCTTGTATTTGCTTAGTTTGAAATTCAGTACATGATGTGACCATTATAACATTATATATATGTGTAGTTGAAACATTAGTGGACCCAGATGAAAATTCACCATAAAATGCACTTATTTTTCAATCTCCAGGCAAAATGTGTATAATCAAAAGCAGAACGTCTTATCAATGTGTTATAAATGCAAGAAAATAAAAATATATCAAATTGCTTATTTTTATTTGCATTTTGGCATTTTTTGTTTTCTTGCTTTTGCTTTTTTGTTTGGTAAATTTTTCTGGTAAGGTATTTTGCTTCTGCAATCTCTCATTGCTTCTGTTCCGTTTTTTTTTTTTGTCTGACTTTTGAAATACTTTTCATGTGTGGGAGGGACTTAGAAGAAGGCATTCATCTTGACTCTCCATTGGTCACTGATTTTGGACAGACAGCTAGTTTGAGACCTCCTCTGGGACAGATGACCATGTTTTCAAACATGGCGGAACGACCATTTTTCTCAATCACAGCAGCAATTGTACTAAACTTTACCGATTAAATTTACAAAAAAGGTTATAATTAATTGCGAAGAGGTTTGTAAATATTAGATATACTATTATTCCTTTCATGCGACATATTCTCTCCATCCAGTAGACAAGAATTAAAAAAATTGTGAAAAAGCAGAGAGAAAGTGTGTATTTTTCTATGCAAGGTTGATGGTATATGCAGTCAGCAAACTAAGTTTTATCTCCAGTTACTTCCACTCTCAGTTATAATCAATGCTATACGCTGCAAAGAGCATTAGACTTACATGAACTGTATAACTGAATTACTGATATGGTGAAACTTTTTGATCTGTCAAAAAAGCTGTAAAAACTTGTTTGTCAAACATGGCTTTGGCTTATTGCTCTTGATACTTGGGGAGACTTTCCTGTATTTTATGCACATGCAACGTGAACAAAGTATGTCACATTGTGGAAATGACAATTTGTATTGTCTATAGCTTTTATTGTGCTCCAGATCACAACACAGCCCATTCACTTTGAAAACAATATCTTAAACAAAAACAAATAAAATATTGCAAGAAACCCAGCTTCTCAGGAGTCAGTATCATCAGCATGGGAGTGTATTTGCACATACAGAGGATCATGTATGGGTACAGCTGCGTCGACTAAATAATACATAGATTTTGCTATATTTATGTACCCTAGGTTTAATAGGAAGAAAAGAGGAGGAGATTAAGCTGATGTCATCAAAGGTGGAAGAGGTGTGATGTAGAGAAAGGATGTTTGTTGTTACAGGATTGTTTCAATAAGCAAAAATGTGCCAGTACTCAAGTACGATTTGGCTGTCTGTGAAATACATGATGGCATCAAGCTTGATGTCAACGTCCGATCTGATGGCTTCTGCAACTTTTGCAAGTCCATGCGGGGTATGGTGTGTTTGGGATGTGGTGCAAGCTTAGTCCTACTTGAAGCCAGCATGGTAGTGACCTTGTTCGTTCATTGTTCTCAAGTAGGCAACCACTGCGATCGCCTCCTCTGAAACATCTGAAAACACACGAGATGCAGCTGACAGGGACGAGATCCTGCACATAATTTTCGCAGAAGTGTCTTTCCTTTGAGTGTTATGGGAGAGACGAGTCCGAGTGGGTCGTACAGACCATTCAGTGTCGATAGTACGTACAGAGTTTCTTTTTGTCTTCTACATGATAAGTGAAGCAGTCCTCCTCTAGGTCCCAGAGCAGACGAGGCTTCTCTGAACAGGGAGTCCATTGATGGTTGACTCGTGATATTTTAGGTCATTAGCGCGATCTTTGCATGTAAAGGCTTCCATTACTCTCTTGTCATTTAACGCAGCAGGAGGTTGGACCCAGCTAGCCTACGTTGGCTCGTTTTGAAGCAGGTTTATAGCTTGTTCTGCTGTGGGAAGAGATTACAGACCATTGTCCACATTATCTCAACTGACAAACTGTACCACATTTTCTCCATATCCGTCCTGACCTTATTAAGCAGCACGTTGAAGGCAGAAGCTACTGTGGCAGAAGTGCTGTTTCCAAACCGATGTACGTCCATACATTTATTTGGATCGTTGTCTTTGAACCAAAGGAATCTGAGGAAGCTACGATCTTCAGGTCTGACCCTAAAGCAATTGAACATCTGTTGTATGTCCACTAAGAAAGCACCTTGTTCCTTTCGAATTTGAACGTTGCAATGAGTCAAGACGTCGGAATGCTTGTGTGTGGCTGGGTCTGCATGGTTTAAAAGGTAAAAAAAAACACCTTCCAATTGTAGACTTCACGTTCCATGATGTTTAGGAACTGTAGATTCTCTATGGAGAGTGTGTCGTCTTCAAAAACATCGTTCTCTGCTGCGTTGGGCTTTCCTTCCTCCAGGCCGTGACAATACGGGATGGGATGCAAGGGGTGTTTACTGCCGCAGTACCTCTCTTTAATCCTGTACTTGTTTAGACATGGTTACAAGATGGAAGGTCATCCGTTGCTCATCACATTAGTATTTTCCTGCATATCTTGGTACAGGAAGTTGTAACAGCGCGCTCCCTGCCATCCTCTGGTGCAGGGTCCGTGGAGCCATTAGGCTTGAGTACGATACCCAGGTGTAATGCTGCCACATGCTTGTCGCTTCCATATTCTGAACAGTCCACCTCTTCATCGCAGTTTCTTTCAAGGTGCATTGCTTTGTAATACAAACACACATCGGTGTAAAGGATGGCATTTGTTATGTAATAGACAGTTTCTCTGGATCTGCTATGCTGCTGGGATTGTTCCCTGATGAATGGGTAGTGATTCACCTTATACTCCTGACTCTCCTTTCTTGTTGATTTGCCATGATTGAGCTGTTCGCTGGGGAGCATTGTTGACATGAAGCTGGGATCATTGCGCATCTTAGCTTGTTGACACACAAAGCTTATAAAGAGGTTGAACGGCAGGTAGGAGGCCCCATGTTGTTCTTTGAAGCTGAACCCTTGCACGAGCCACCAATCTTGAAGGTTGTGCGGCAGTTTACTTACTATGTGGTTAACTCCGCGTGGAATGTCTAAGTAGCTGAGGCCCAATAAGTCTCCGTCGACCTTGGCTGTTTGAATTTCCATGAGCAAGTCTCCTAACTGGTCTTACTCTGAGACCATTTGCTGGACAGTTTATGTAAACAGTTCATATGCATCCGAGTACCTGCCCAACCACTTTACTAAGAAGTCAAGCTGTTCATTGGCTGACAGATCGAGGTCTGGTGAAGTTCAAGAAGGACGCTCTCCAAACCCTGAAACATTCGAGGACAGTCGTTAAACTTGTACCAGTCCGGTAGAGATAAGCTGCCGGCAATCTCACCTGGCTGCCTTCCTCCTGGGCATCTCCTGCACTGCACTCTTCTTCCCCTATTTAAACCCAAACCTATCTTTGCTTTTCGCGGGTTCTTTTTGTCTTTTCTGTAGAGATTACCGTGTTCCCTTCCTCTCACAATTTCCAGTATAGTTCCGTTGCCGTTAGTTTAATAAACAGATGTACAGGATGCATTAGACCTTGTTATATAACAGTAGCATTATCCTTTCATGCTAGAAAGGATTCGACGCAGGATGCCTTGTAAGTACGGCTTGAGACATGAAGATTAACTCGCAGAAGCCATTGTTTTACTGTATTGTTTCATCCTGACGCCTTTCCAGGGACAACAGTCAGTTAACTCCTCTTCAACAAACCACACATGCAACAGACTTCACAGTAATCTTTATTGTAGGCCAAAGTAGTGTAAAACTCATAAGTTAATGCACTTCAAGTCACTGAGTATTTTCTTGAAATTTCCTTAAACAAGAATCACTAAATTGTGTTCTAAATTCCACAGAATGTGAGAGTGACTTTCTGTAATATTTTTTGTTAATCTGGATAAATCTAAAATTATTCATATTTTTCTCATGTTTATACTTTGCCATGCTATCCAATCAGTCTTAAATACCTCCAATGTCAGCACTTTGTTTACTTTAAGGTATGGGTGTGGTCATTTACCATGGTGCTAGCCATATTTTCCTAATACGCTTGATTCTAGCATGATCAAGCAGGATCCTAACTACGTGTGTGTGTGTGTGTGTGTGTGTGTGTATA